>RJWH01004229.1:0-116219 GCA_004363575.1 Solenodon paradoxus | reverse complement strand
GTCTCTCTCTGTCTCTCTGTCTCTCTCTGTCTCTGTCTCTCTGTCTCTCTCTGTCTCTCTCCGTCTTTCTCTCTCTCTCTCCTCTCTCTCCCTCTCCCCTCTCTCCTCTCTCTCTCCTCTGTCTCTCTCTCTGTCTCTCTCTCTGTCTCTGTCTCTCTCTGTCTCTCTGTCTCTCTCTCTCTCTCTCTCTCTCTCTCTCTCTCTGTCTCTCTCTCTCTCTCTCTCTCTCTCTCTCTCTCTGTCTCTCTCTCTCTCTCTCTCCCCACCCCCCCACCCCCTCCTCTCATCTTCCCCAAACCTATTGGACAAGAGTCGAATTTTGAGCCAGGAACTGCAGGTAGAAGACACCTGGAATTAGTAACGCATACTCGTTTTATCTGTGCAGAGCGGTCTGTCCATGGCCGCTGCTGGCCAGTAAACATGCTTATTATTTGTGGGGTTCATATGAGTTTCTGGAGTAAACCTCATCACAAATCCTATGGGATGTCTTCAGTGGGGCTGATTCAAGGCTGACATGGCTGCCAACCTAGAGGTGTCGTGATCACTCACTACTCCTTGATCTTTCCACCTGTTTCTCTAAGTAAAACTCACATTGGTTCCACTCCATTCATCTGTTTCTATCATTCTTAGAGATTCCTAACTTGCTCTCTATATTTATATCTTATAAATTTCACCTAAGTCTCATAAGAGTCTCCCTTACTCTTTATTTTTTCTTAATACATACCTGTGAGTGTCACCCACACCCCATCAGTCACTAACTTACTTACCACTGATGGTTAAAATTTCTTAGGAGTTGCCTCCATGCATTTGTTTTGTTTCTTTTTTTGACTTCTCTGCATAATTTTAATATACTCAAATAATACAGCAAGCCCACACTACAAAATACTTAAAATATGAAAGCGAAAGAGTGAGGGAGGAATAACTAATCAAAAGAAATTCAAGAGAAATATTAATCAGATACAATGCTTTAAAAGGCATTTCTGAGACAACTGAGAAAACTGAACACTGACTGTATACTTGATATTAGGAAATTATTTGTTTTAGGTATAAAAACAGTATTTTTAAGTGTGAACAATAAAGAGCTTTTATGTTTTAGAAATGCATACTGGGATATTTATGGATAAAATTACATGATGTCTGAAGTTTGCTTCAAAATAAGCTAATATTTTGCAATTCAGATCAACAAATAGTTCCTGAGTCTATGTAAAATGGAGTTTGAAAACTGAGAATCATGACTCACTAGTAGGTAAATTGATTCGGTGGGTTTGGGCAAGAATACATTTAATGATGGATAGAATAGAATGGAATGGAATAGCAAATATTAGCGTGTGTGGCATTTTGTCATAGAAAATTTCGCTGAGACTTGTTTCAACTTTGTGTGTGTAGGTGCGTGTTTGAGTGTATTGCACACATATGTCATGAATCATGGTGTAAAATGTATTTCTTAATATGGGCTGCAGTTACTAGAGTTTGAAGAACACTCAAGAAAGCAGCGTTCTGATCATTGATAGGCACTGTAGACTTTAACAGAAAGAATAAGCTCTGGACCCCACTTCACAGAAGAGACAGACAGGAGCAGAAAAACTGTGTAGAATGAAGAGCGCCGTGAACAGCGAGATCCAGGGACTGTGAGAAGACGAAGAAAGTACTGACTGCCTCTGGAATGAACTTCACAGGACAGGTAGTGTGCAAAATAAGTGTTGAAGGATAAACAGGATGGGAAAGGACAGAAAAGTCATCTCTCAGGAAGAGAACAAAGCGGCACAGAGGTATAAACACATATATGACATTTCCAGGCAAAAGGAAGTCACTTCTTGCGTCTGGAAGCCCAGGAGAGTTTGGTCATCCCTTGAAAGTCTGAACAATGGATATTGTAACCAAGGACATGAAGAAGCTGATGGTCTTAAGGAAAATACACTTGATTTGTGAGCTTATGAACATGTCATTTTTCTCTTTCGATGGCCTCTGGTGTTGATAATCTCTTATTTGCCTGATCCAAAAGAGAGCACGAAGAATTTTCACTTGGAGGTGTATACTGGTGACTCAGGTGCTGACGCGGCAGCTGGGCTGTGGACCACAAAGACAGGGACCCGGTTTGTCACCTGGGGTCAGAGGGAGCAATTAAAAAAATTAACATAAATAAAAACACTTCATCCTCCTCCCTCTTCCTGCTTGCCTGTCTGCCTTCCTCTTTCAATACTCTTCTTTAATTTCAAAAAAAAAAAAAAAAAAAAAAAAAAAGGGTTTCTACTTTGAGACTCCAGCAGGATGGTGGAAAACTAAAGATGCCAGGCTTACCTCCTCCCCAGAGATACAATAAAATTCCAAAAATGTACCGACCGTCTTTGAAAATGTCTGGACTACTGGAGGATGAGCATCTTTCATGACAGAAACTGAAAGAAAATATCAGAGGGGGCAGGAAAAGTCAGGCGTGGTTTCTCATGAAAGACCACCAAGGCACCTCAATCCAAGGGAGTGAGGGCAGTGACACAGAGCCTCTTTGGGGGACAGAGAGCTCACTCCCATGTGGGGGACTCCAGCACCTAGGAAATGCATTAGGAGAGGAGTGGTCATGACCAGGACTGAGCACAGAGGGCCCTCCCTCTGGAGACCAGGAGGACTGGGAGAAGTTTCCAGAGAACAGACAATTCCTTTTCTAGGCTCTCCTACAACTCAGCAGTGCTGGCAAGGGTGGACACCATACTGGTTGAAGTCAACCAGGGAGCCAGAGTCAGAGGCTGGAACATGCCACTCCCCTGCCATTGAAGGGGCCTGAGGCAGCAGCAGTCCTTATGGCCACCAGGTCACTGCTCATCCGGGACAGTGACCAGAGGTCAAGTCTTGGCAAAGAGTCTGCTGGGAGAACTTGTTGGAAGTGGAATGAGGTCCACTTGTGTCTCTTCTGGAAGGTTCACAGGAAAGGTTCCTCTCTACAGCTTCTGAGTATCCAAAACACCTGCCCCAACCTGTCTGGGGTCATTGCTGGAATAGATTCAGTTATGGTGCTTTACTGCAGCTCCTTCAAGCTGGGAATCCCCACGCCTTGGTGGCTGGAGCTTCTGCCTCTGAGACAATGCTGTTGGTGGCAGCTGCTGGGAGCAGACCTGGCCATGGCTTCCTTCCCAGCCTTCCGTGACAAATCCTGCAGCCCTGAGAGAAGAATAGGAGGGGTTTGCAGGAGAGGAATTTTCTATAGCTGATGTCCACAATTCCTGAGAAATACCTGACCCTCGCCCCTCCAAAATTGCTGTTGGAAACGATGCCTGTTCGCAGCCAGGGTCTCCACTTTCAGATTGCTCTGCTCCTGTCTGTGACTCTGGGAGACTCGGTTTGTAGAACTTGCTGTGATCCCAGCTTGCTTGCAGCTGAGAGGTCAGGGTTACGCTGAAGCCAGTGGGAAAGCTCTGAGAACATGGTTTCTAGGAGACAGAGGATGTGATAGACAAATCTCCTCTCCAGTGTGGGCACCCACAGTCCCAAAGGAGACTTGAACCCTTGGAATTTTCTAGCAGCAGCCTCTTTGTACTTTGTGCTCTGTTGCCCCACTTCATACCCTGTGCGGGCACCGCAGCTCCAGTCATGCAGCAGGTGCAGAGGTTTCAGCTTATTAAGCAGCAGACAGCCCAGTATCTGACTCTGGAAATATATTCTGTTCCCTGTGATTCTGAATGCAAAGCCGGCACATCAAGATAAAGAGAGAAAACTGCTTAGCTTAACCCACAGAAAGAGAGTATCAGACGAAATGAAGAAAGAGGAATATGCCCAGTATGATGGAGCAAAACAAAACCCCAGGGAAAAATCTAACGCAACAGAATTAGATATTCTACCTCAGAGGAGTTCAAAATAACAGTCTTAAAGAGAAGATTATAAGCTGTTTCTGAAGAAACAGTAGCCAAGAATGTCCCATACATACATACACTCCCTAGAGAAATAAACAGACATTTGATTCAGGAAGCTTAAAAAGTTGCAAATAAAATAAACCCAAACAGACACATATCCAAGACATAGTATAATTGATATGGTAAAGCATAAGGACACAGAGATAACTGGAAAAGCAGCTAGATAAAAATGAATTCCCCACAAGGGAATATTTATTAAACTAGCTGCATATTTCTCAGTAAAAACTCTACAAGCCAAAGGCAGTGGCACAATACATTTAAAGTGCTCAAAGAAAAAAAATATATTTTCAACCAAGAATACTCTATCCTGCAGGATTCTTACTTAGAATCGATAAACAAAAAAAAAGCAGGGGGCGGGGGTGGGAGGAATAAAACCAAAAGGTAAAAGGAAGGAAAGTATAAAAATAGGAGCGGAAATAAATGAAATAGAAACAAAAAACATAATATGAAAGATCAATGAAATCAAGAGCTGATTCTCTGAAAAGATAAACAAGATCCACAAACCTTTAGCTAGGCTCACAAAGAAAAGAGAAAATTCTGATAAATAAAATCAGATATGAAAGCGGGGAAATTATAATACAACAGAACTACAAAGGATTATAAGAGATAATGATGAATAATTATGTGTCAATACTTTTATAACCTAGAATAAATTGATGAATTTTATAGGACTATACAGTTTACTAAGACTGAATCAGGAAGAAACAGAAAAACAAAACAGATCTATCACTCGCATAGAAATTAAAACAATAACCAAAAATCTCCAAAATGCAAAAGTCCCAAACCAGATAGCTTTCCTAGTAATTACAACGAATTTTCAAAGAACTATCATCTATTCCTCCCAAACTCTTCCCCAAAATCAAAGAAATACTTCCAAACAAATTGTACAAGGCCCACATTAGCCTCATACAAGACCAGATACTATTTCTTTAAAGAGAAAACTATAGACCAATCTCTGATAAACACAGAGGCAAAAATTATCAGTGGCAAGGGAAACAAAAGCAACACTAACAAATGGGACTACCATAAAAAAAACTTCTGTACAATTAAAGAATATATTATCAGAATAACTGGAGAGCCTATTGAATGGAAGACCTTCGCACATCATACATCCAATAAAGGATTAGTACACAAAATATATAAAGAACTCAGACAACTCAACAACAACAGTGAAAAAACAAGGCAGAGGATCTGAACAGACATTTCTCCAAGGAGGTCATACAAATGGGGCACAGTCATGTGAAAAAAATGTTATCATCATCACTTATTATCAGGGATATGCAAATCGAAACCACAATGAGATAACTTCTCTTAGCCGTGGTTATATCAAAAAGAATGAGTCACAAGTATTGGTGAGGGTATGAAGAAAAAAGAACCCTCACACATTGTTGGTGGGGATGTAAATTGGTGCAAACATTTTGGAAAACAATATGGAAGTTCCTCAAAATGCTAAACTACAACTATCATATGATCTAGCAATCCCACTTTTAGCATTAGCTAAGAGACAACCTAAGTGTCCATTGATAGATGACTGGGTAAAGAAGATGTGAGATGATAGAGCGATACATACATACGTACATACATACATATATATATATATATATATATATGTATATACAATAGAATACTACTTCGAGATAAAACCTAAAATTTTGTCATGTATGGAAAAAAGGGACTATACTAAGTGAAATTAGTGAGAGGGAGAAGGACAAATGGTGAATGATTTTACGTATATGTGAAATATAACAAAACAAAGTACATGAAGGAACAAAACAAATAAACATCAACCAGTGGGCTTTGACAACAGAACAGAGGTTACCAGAAGGGAGGTGGGTAGAGGGAAGGAGTCAGTGGAGGGAGAGGCAATGAATGGTGGTGAGTTTATGTTTAATTTAAAAAAGAAAAAAATGTTTTAAAACTTTTACTTTGACTCCTTTGATTCAGAAATCCCAATTCTAGATGCATACATACCAAGAAAATATTACTGAATGGGCACAATGACTTAGCTACAAATATATCCATATACAACTTACACAAAAGAACAAAACAATGGAAAGAACCAAATATGTAATGATAAGAGGTTGAATAAAATTAAGTTATGGCTTATATATCACTGAGTCAATTATTTAAATCAGTGGAAAGAATATTTTTCACCTAGAAAAATAATATATTGATGTTATAGATATCGTATGATAAACAAGAGGTAGCCTTGATATAAGAGAGAAAAAGCATGGAATGTAGAGAATGTGACTTCTTGGTATGACGGAACTGCAGGCAATTTTTATTTTCAACCTCGTTCCTACCTATCAATTCCGAGGTTTCTTCCATATACAAAAAGACTTTTAAAAATTGTAAATATCAAAATCATTGTAAAGTAGGAAATAACCAAGAAATGCATGCTATAGTATCAGAAAAAGCAAGTTTAAAATAATATTACATTACAATTTTTTTCAAAAAGGTTAAAATATATTCTCTTTGCTGATGCAAAATTTCTCTATTTTCCACAGAAAACATATTCTGTTATTATTTTTAAAATAATTATTAATTCTAATTAAAAACTTGATCTAATAGCTTGGGGGAAGCATATTACAATCTACACCAATAAATCAATCACCTGTGTTTCAACAAGTTTTTGTAGATATTGTCTTCAAATTCAAACACTCAGAGACTGACTTTCAAAAACACTAATCTTAAGAAAACAAAACCAGTGTGATTTTAAAATAAAGCGAGATTTTCTATAAGTTCATTATTAAATTTTCACTCTCATCATCATGATTCTGATCATCTGATTTTTGAAATCCATCATTCGTGTTCCTTGTATGAAGGAAGTTATGGCCTTGTCACTGTCGCCTCAGCCGCCTCCCAAATTCCTGTTTTCTATTCGTGAGATGTCTTCCCAGCACATCTCATAGGTCACAGTACTCAGGTTGCCTTTGAGGCCTGTTTTTGATTGTGGACCCTCCATTAGTTATCAACACTCCATTGAGGGAACCTTGGGTTCCCTTTCATCATGTCTGTGCATTTGTCCCCTGCTTTTGGGTATGTTAACTTCCAGACTGTCTGTCCCCTGTTATTCTCTGCTTCCTTGGTTCAAGCTAGGTCAACATGGAGGTATAATTCACCTTCCAGGGTTCCCCTGTGTGGCTGGCTTCAGCTACCCTCTGGTGGAGTTGGGATGAAGTACCTCCCTTCTGGTTCTCCTAGGATTGCACACTAATAGACCCTGCACAAAGTTCTTATCTCAGGTTTCTGATTTGGCACAAGTGGAACTAATGCATGTCCTATATACAGCATCATGAAATCCCATTTTTTTAAGAGAAGGAGGGGAGAGGAGGAAGAAACATTTAGAAAAAAAGGAAGAGAAAGGAGAGAGGGAGGGAGAGAGAAGAAAAGGAAAACACCTTATTTATTCATTAATTTATTCTGACTATTCTTCCCACCTGGGTAGTGAACCCAGGTCCTTGGACTTTGCATGGTCCACACACCAGCTGCAGGCTTAGTGCCTGAGCTACTAGGGAACACCATGAAATTCTTTATTTCTGTCTTTTCTAATTCCAGTAAACTAGATTAGATATATTTATGATGATTTTTTTTTACTTTATATTTTGCTGCAGCAGCATTGTAACTTCATTTCTTATTTAATTAATTCATTCAGATAGTAGAATTGTGTCCCTACTATATTCCAAGCAGCTCTGCTCTCTACTCAGATATATCTTCCATTTATTTGTCTAGAAACACCATTTCACGTGTTCGCTTTGTTGACCAAACCTTCCAGTAACTCTGTCTCCTAAAGAGATTTCTCTTCCAGTTGAATAGTTTCCTTTATAAATGAAGACACACACAAACACACACACACACACACACACACATATTCTCATGGACCCCCAAAAGTAATTTTTTAATTCGTTATCATTTAACTTTAATATGCATAAACATAAAACCAGTTATAAACTCCTTATACTGACAATTTTGATCTAACTATAAATCCAGAATAAATTTTCAAATGATATTCAAGCACAACTACAAAACCAATAAAATTAAATTCCCAACATTAATTTAATGTGACAGATGATGTTATTTTGCTGGGACAAAATCGCTAATATTTAGTTTAATAGAGGAAAGATGTAGTCTCGGGTTTGTTTGTATATTTAATCTGTTTCTATATTTCAGTTTCAATAACGCTTATGCAAAGAATAACCATGCTCGCTAGCGTGCTGTCTAAAATTGTATTCATCACCGCAATTTTTTATTTCTAATTTGGATAATCCAAACCAAATGTCTGCGTAAGAGGAAGCCTTGCACACAACTAGTCAACTAGGTAATGTTGTACTGTGGGACACCTCAAAACATGAATATTTACCCCCAAGGCCTTGGCATCAGAATCAGGTTAGGTTCCCTCAAAAGCAGACCTGAGGCAGAGATTTGGATACAGACTTAGTTGAGATGTGACCTCAGTAATCAGTGTGGGAGGTGATGCCGAGAAGGAAGAGTCTGACAGCGCGTGTGGATAAGGTCACCGCTACAAGCAGCCGGTGCTCGATGCCACTGGACATCTCAGAACTGGCGCATGCAGAGGCGAGGAAGCTGAGGTCTTGACCCTCCGATTCCCGTTTGTCGTTAGGGGATGACTGCTCCCAAAATGAAATCCCAGCACCTCTGGCTTGCCCCCGGCATATGCTGGGCAAGAGAGAGCCTTGTCTGCGGACCACAGGCCCGCAGCAGATGCCCACATGTCAGCTTACAAAGTGCCACCGGATGTGGAAGGGCGCCAACCACATCTGTCCTGGCTGCAGATTATTTCTCCTTCCGTCCCTGCATTGTCCAGTGCTGAAGGGCTTCCAGCTGGAAAGTTCCATGAGAGGCGACGCATGGGCTCACATGCGCAGGGCGCTCTCTCTGTAGGACACTCTGCGGGCTGCTCACCACGGAGCACGTGTCCCATAAATAGGAGTTCCCAGTCTTTGCAAACTTTTCATTGTTTGGTTCTTTCCAACAGCTTTGAGAAATTCCCAGTGTCATCGCAAAGTTCTGACCTTTGGGATGAGTGGAGAGACCTTTAGTTCCGCTGTGATTTGCTAACAATCCAAACAGCTTGAAAACATATTTTTATAAGATACTGCTCTGGGGAGAGAACATCCAGATCTCTCTCATCATTCTCTTTAAAAAGATGCTGCCTGTACCCATAGAAAGATAAAGAATGGATAAGGAGCTTCTTGTGGTCATGGTTACATTCTTTTTATAAGAAATTTATTGATTTGGCTGAAACGGATGTTCAAGTAGGAATGTTTTTTGCCAGCACACACCCTGTCTCAGAAACAGGTTTCTGATTCACATGGAGAGAGAGGCCTTGCAGCCAAGGACTGTACAAATTTACATCTTTCTCTTCACAGGAAAGTAGAATTAAGAAACTTGGTTTCTGTGACCCTGACAACTGATGGCAATTAAGAATTCTGTGAAGCTGATTCCACAATCATTCACGATGTTTTCTTTTCTTTTTTTATTTAATATAAACTCTTGGATTTTCCCTCATATAAATGGTTCCATCTTCGCCTGATTTCTACAGAGCTAAGACCCAGTTTCTATTATGTTATCCCAAACCATCGACTCTTCCACCACTGAGGTGCACCGAAGGGGAACACTTAAAAATCACGTGTGTTCCTTAAAAGATCAACAATAAAACTACAATGAATAACAGGCAACTTTTCAAAGAAAGAGCCTCCTTGCACAAGTAGTGCTAAAGTCTATAGTCTAAGACACAGTCTCCTACCTTTTTTGAGATGAAAGCAAAGCAGCAGGAGGTACAGCTCCCTGAATATACAGCTCACAGTGTGTCTTTAGCATTTGAATTGGGGGAAAAAAAACCCCTCCTTTTCAGGGGGTAAGTCTTTGGTGCTGGGTTATTAGGAATTTCAGGTGAACTTGTGTGATCAGCAACACAAGTCCACTCAGGAGGTGCTAAACAGGAGGTTTTGTGTTAGCGCTCCCTCTTCGTCTGGGGCCCGGGGTTGAAAAGCCACAGCCCTAAATGCTAGAAGTGGATTTTTGGTTTAGAATAATGGCATTGATCCCTAGAGTTCATTGCAAGCTGAATATCCTCTTTTCATATTCTCCCAAAACCTTACTCCACAGACTTTCCAGGAATGTGTACTTCAAAAATAGCTGTTCTTACCTGGTTAATCTTGTCATATCATTTGTTCTGGTGGTACTAGCCCCACCCTGCGGCAGGATTTTCTTTTTTCAAATAATACCTGTGTCTTGGTTAAATAAGTGGTTGGCAGCAATTAAATAAAATTTTTACAAAAGCAACAAATAATTTAGAGGTCTATTTTTTTAAACAACAAGAAATTCAGAGGCAGATAATTCTGAGCTGCGTCAGCTACATGCTTGTGTCAGTGAGGATCAAGACCACTTCTACCTCTTGCTTCTTCGTTCTTGGAGGGTGTTTCTAGCTTCTTGATCACAACATGGCTACTGTAGCTCCAGGTATTATGTCTGCATTCCAGGTTGGGGAGAGAAGCAAGGGTCCCCAAAAATGTATCAGTCAAAACTAAATCATTTTGCAAACCTTCTCCAGAAACACTGATGCATGCATCTCACTAGATAAAATAATCAATTGACTGCTTCTAACTGTACAGAAGTCTTTCTCTCCAAAGCATGTTTACTCTCTAAAGAAAATCAATTTTACTTAGTACAAAAGAAAGAAAGAAATCCAGAAAACTAGCACTGTCTATCATATCGAGGGATGAGTGTCATCCCTTAACAGACAATCACTTACATTAACACTATTTAAACTTCTTTTTCTACTGTCTGCTTTCAACAGGTTCGTAAGCAGAGTTAGTCAAATCATCAAAATAAGAATGCTAACTTTCTCGAAATCAGTGAGTCTATAACATCAATGAAGTCATGAACTTCGAATTGCATTGCCTTTCCTGAAATCATAAATATATCCTGAAAGCATTAATTTTAATTTAAATAGGTCTTTTCCGTTATAAGGTAAGTTTACTTAAAACCACTTGCTTTCAAAGCAAGATCCCTTTATGTTAGATTGTACTGCCCCATGGCCTTTCCTTTTAAAATTAAAGTTTTAATCTTCTAAAAAGGATGCTGGCTGCATGAAATCTTGTCCAAGAAAGCTGCAAGCTTCAAAAATCACATGTTTTTCTGTTTTCCTCACTAGATTGTTAAATCCCTTAGTGAAAGAACCACGTATATTTTGCTTACTATTTTATTCCAGACACTGACCCCAGGATTGAAGTGTAGTCAATAAGGTTTTTAGAAATGATCTATGTACTTAAAATTAAAATAATTGTTTTCCTAAAAGCATGGTTATCAGAGCTTAAAATAAATTTAAAGTACAAATGTAAACCAGCAAGTCATAATCATCTTAATCATCTTAATCAGAAGAGACACTAGATAAAATTTAGTATCAATTTCTGAATGAAGAATAATGACGAACTCTTAATAAAAGAGATAAGAGCAGACTTCTGAAGCCTAACGAAGACTATCTTTCTCAAATTGACAGGCAAGATCACACTTTAAAACCTGAACAACGGTCCCATTAAAACCAGAAACAAGACCAAAACATAAAACTCTTTTCTTGCCAATATCGTTAAACAATTTTTTAAACCTGGCTAGTTAAGTGAGATTAGAAAATAATTATATGTACAATTATTGGAAAGGATAAGACAAAAGTATTGGCAGATTTTATGACCATTTTCTAGAAAACTTGAGGAAATCAATGAAAAAACAATTAGAAATAAAAATGCCGCACGTTGACCTGCTACAGAATAAATGTTGAGAATCTGCCAGCAATAATCATGTTGATGGAAAACGCAAACTTTCACACAAATATGAACACACATACAAATGACTCTCAGAATCAAAATCAAAATGGAAATAGATTTATAGAGATAGAGAAATAGAAGCTACTTCACCCCACCAAGGTTAGACAAACAGCAGTAAATTAAGAAGTCCCAGCTGCTGTTTACCTGTGCACATTCTATAGAATTGTCCACGCGAAAAACCTGATCAAAATAATCACCAAGGAGCATAATATTGTGGACAATTTAAACTTCCAGCCGAGGACCCACATTTGAAGCCACTTGGCCGTCTGTCCACAGTGTTTTCGTAAATGTGTGTCTCCACTCGGCCACACGTTCCAGCCTCCTAAATCGTGATCAGCAACATTTTCCAGTTGTCTTCAAATGTGGGCTTTGTAAATAGCCTTTATTTTACGGAGGTCGTCTTAAATCCACCCTCCACCTCGGATTTACATCGTTGAGACCAGGAATCAGAAAATGAATTTCATTTTCATTGGTGTAGCAAAGCTTGAGAGGAAATTTACTAAAACGTGTACCCTGGGATTAGAAATGGTTTTTGTTAGTTTTATGTTTGTGTCATATTTTTAGGTTTTCTTCAGGGAATTGGTGTTACTTCTAGAATTTTTTTGAATCTTGATCCATTCCTTTTCCCTCATCCTCCCTTTCCTAGTTCACAGCAAGTCCTGGCAGGATCTTTTTCAGATCAGAAAAGCACTGGCCAGATGTGAGAGTCAGATGGAGAAAGAAGTCATGGCGTGTCTATATATATACATATATTTCTGTGTATATATATATATATATATATACACACACACATATATACACACTATATACATGGATATATATTCTACATGTACTCAATGTATATACTTTAAACTCTACACTCACACACTCAAAGGAATTCTACACAACTGTTAAAAAGATGACGCCATGCCCTTCGCCACAATCTGGATGGAACTGGAGTTAATCACGCAACGTGAAATAAACCCGAAAGAAAAGGAGACGTACAGGATGGGTTCACGCGTATGTGGAATATAAAGAAAAAAAGGACTGACAAATCTCAACAAAACTCATAGAACACAAGACGGTGGCTACCCCGGCGGGTGACGTGGGCACGTAGGCGGGCAGGGAACAGCAAACGCAGTGCTGGTGGGCACAGATGCGCCAGACAGAGAGTCGGCAGGTGATGCATCATCCACAGTCTCTTTAATGACATTTGAAAAATATCACAGATAATTTATAGATGTGTAAAACAGTTTACAAAAAACAGTGTAAGGCCAAGTTCTTTAATGTTTTGCATTTCTGTGACAATAGGGAAATTACCAGGATAAAAATCATCCACTAATGATGGCTACCTGATGATACCATGGGTAAATGTTATTGTCAGCTCTTTTTCTGCTTTTCACAATTTTTCATAAATTGAATACATACGCATCTGCAAAAAAGAGTACACACATCTATGTATGAATCTATGTGTATGTGTATGTAGGTATGTGTGCACATATGCATTTATATGTATTCCCCTAAAAACAAATTAGAAGGATTATCAGGAAAACAAATAATGCTAAGAAGTTTTTTTAAAGCAACTTACAACTGCCTTCAGTGCTTCCCCTACCCCTGACTTTAAAATAAATTTTGTCCTAATTATTCTAATTAGGTAAAGCCATTTGGGGCTGTTGGCCTATCTTTCTGTGTGCAGTGCCGGACACACAGTGGGTTCTCAGCAAATATTTGTAGGAAGAATTGAATTAACATGGCAGCACCAATAAAGATAAGGGTCTTCTAACCCTTTGATGGTAATTTTCTTGACACAATTTAGAATCCATCTAAAAACACTATTCGTCCTGCTGTTTAACTACTTTTAGAAATGTCTTAATATTAACTAATCTACAAAAAAAATCATTAATTTTGACTGATGCTCTCAAAAAGGTAATTGGCTCGACACCTATCATCATCCCAGAGAGCACGCTAGTTTTACTCAGCTACGCAGGGGCACACGCTGCGATGAATCTTTCCTGTGAGCTCACCGTGATGCTCATTGCTTAAATCTCAGTGATTCACAAGAGCACCACTGAGATTTTCTACAGCCGCAGTGGGTGACGGTAACACACCCATGGTGACGCCGTTTTTCAATACATTAGATTACCCGGGCCCTGCGCTCTAAAGCGGGAATTTCGAGAGTTACTGGATCAGTCGTGTATGTGCAGAGGTGGCATGAGAAGTGATGAGTGGACCGAGGAGGGCGGTCAGGAGGCAGGTGGCTGTGCTTGAAGCATCCAGGGTCCACATCTCTGAGACGGTGAGACAGCCGGGTAAAGCAAGTGCCAGAAACGTGTAAGTATCACGCAAAAGGTATCCCTCTCTTCCAGCAAAATACGTGAATCCAATCAGCACACAAACGTGTGGAAACTTCACGACAGGGTCTCAACTGAAAATCTATTCACTTTCTATCTGTAACTAAACTCTTACCACAGGTCTATGGAGCGACAGTCGCTATAGGTTACAGAGTTAAAGCAACTAGATGCCATGTGCTTTGTTTTCCTATCACTGAACTGAACCCAAAACAGCAAGAGTGAAAGCCAGATCTAGCCACGGCGCTAACTGCCTCAAGGAGACCGTGTCCCCCCATTTCACCTGTCAGGAGGACAGACTTGGGAGCTCAATGCCCTGTGAGAAACAAACCCAAGGTCCCCCCCCCAAGTCCCGTGACTTAATTTCCCCAAATGTTTCTGCTACTATTTTACCGCACTTTCTGGTTTTCCAAGCCCTTTCACACACTTTAATTCTCATGACATTTCTAGTAATCCTGTTAACAAAAATGAGAGTCCCATTTTACTGATGTGTAAACTGACTTCCAGGAGAGCAAGCGCAGTTCTGAAGAGCTCGTGGCTTAAAGTGGCATAGAACCTACACTTCGAAGCAAATTATCTCTTGAATAATTGGAATAATTGGAAAAATTGGAAAAGCGGCACAGACTTCCTTCTGACCTGGAATGCCCTCAGTCCCATAAAAACACATCCGGTACCCCTAACCCAATGAAGACAGAGTGCCGCACCACTCTTCGCTAAATGCACTTTCCCAGGCGAAGTCTGTCTTTTGCAGAAACCAGGAAGGTTCATGCTGAGAACAGAGAGATATTAAGAGCATTTTTTAAAGCTATCTTTTTAATAAACTACATCCATAATATCTAAGCAATTCACACTATTCCCCCACATACTTTGTGTTTTCACCCCACTGGCCCACCGACTCGATAAAGACACATCTTTCTGTGATTAATAAGCAGTTCACCTCAGGTACTTCTTTAATTTCCTGTATTTTTCCAACACAAAGTCAATTTACTTTATCCTTATCCCAAGAACGATAACAGAGTTTCTCTAAAACTGAACATCCATGATCAAAGGGAAGCCTGTATTATAAACAAATTATTACAACTGGGCTTGCTTTGAAATAGTTTAACTTAATTAAGCTCAAACACTTTTGGCAAAGGTTTAAAAACTTGAGAGTGATTGAAGATTCTTGCCAGTTTGGCTGGGATTTTTCTCTGAATGTTGGAGGGGGGAGGGTAGTGTGCAGGGTTATCATCTACGAGTTCTCACTGATTTTACTTTTTTTGTTGCTGTTTTCTGAACGAAAGATATTAGGCAAAATTGAATTTGTTTGGGGACTGATGGAATTGTCGCGTGGCTTGATTACGAGTGTAGTCACATTGCATACATTTCTCAACACACTGAACCACACACCCGAAAAATGTTGAATTCTGCTGCGTGTAAATTCTATCTTGGATGATGATCATGCCGCTGACTTGAAAAGAGTCTCAAGATGTTTTTTGAAGTTTGGTCTATGGTGATGAAAAGCAAGAAAAAGGTGACTAGAAACTAAGTCACTGTTGATCAGTAGAAAAATTGATCCATCTTTTAAAATTTAAATCGATGACATATATATTGACCTAGAATATTCTGTGTAAATGTTGTTAAAGGGACAAGCTGCAGAATAATGTGCTGGTAAAAGTAGGCTTATCAAAATGTTTAGAGTTGAAACTGGGACCAATTGGAAACTCACCAGGCAAGGTGGGAAGGGAGGTAACGCCCCTGTTGGGGACACCTGTCCCCTGTTCTGCAATTTGGAGCCAGTTTGTTGGGTGTGTGTTTGTCCAAATTAATTCTCAGAAAACTATGATCGAAACTGGGACAAAATTTCAAACCTGGTGGGATTCTGACGCAATGTTGCTAAACCAGGATCATCTCAGTCCAACGGGAACATTTAGTAACCCCAGGTAAAAGCAATGGCAGCAGAGCTAGAGCAGTGCTATTAATCTAACTGAATAAATAAACAAAGGAAAAACTTAAGCTTAACAGTAACTAATATTACCTGGACACTTCAATGTTCCAGGCATGATTCTAGTACTCGACAAACCTTCACTCACTGAATTACCAGAGAAACTCCATGAAGAAGGGAAGGGTGGTTTCCCCAGGACCCACCACTGGCTTCCACGGTTCCTCACAATATGGCAGCCAACCTCCCGCAGGGCAGGAAGGAAGAGACAGAGGTCCCAAGACAGAAGTGACTTCCCAGCTACCCTAATCTCAGAACTGGCATTCCATCTTCTCGGCCATGTTCTGTTTGTTAGAAAAAAAAAGTCAGATGTCCAGCTCACACTATTGACATGAGAGCATGGAGACCAGGAAGTGGGGGAAATCAGTGGGGTTCCTTGCACCCCAGATTCACGTACCGCAGATGACCTCATGCCCACAGTGGGGCAGCACCTTTTAATAAATTAAAACACACTGCTGTTTGAATACTCATGCTCACGGGTATAAATAATGACTATAAATAACCCCCTATCTAGTTAGGTTTTGTTTTCCTATTAGTTATTACAAAAAATTGGTTTTTAGATTCTTTGGGGATTCAGAATTATAGGAAAACAATAAAATCTGTATTATTACCCTCTACAGTAATGAAACCCAGGCACAGGGGTCAAATACATGATTGCATAACTTTGTATGAATCCCAGAAACGCAGATACACCAAGCGCTTCACAGCGATGGTCTCTGACACTGAGAACGGGGACTTTACACATGTCTCCATGGCCACACTCACTACAAGTCATGTGACAGCTCTCACTCATCTCTTAATGAATGAAAGGAATATTTAGAACCATTTTTCTCCTATGAGGAAAAGAGCTTCCACTGATGTTAGAAGAAGCACCAGTTTTATGCAGTTTTATGTTGGCTTCGAACAAGCTGGCCTGATTGTACTCTACGATATCACAAAATCGGAGAAATAGAGGAAAGAGTGAGAATAACAGAAGCCAGCATGTAATATGGTAGATTAATTATCTCTGCTTACATAGAGCTGTAGGGAACAGAAATGAACCTTCGGTTTTACAAAAAAGCCTAGGTACACAGCTGGGTGTGTGGAGAAGAATTCCAATTTGATATGGTTTTGGTGTGAGTTAATGAAAAACTCTGCATCATTTAAAGGTTGACCAACCTTCACTAGACCACAAATGCCAGTCAGCTTTATTTCTGCCTTTTAAGTTAGTCTCTCTCTCCTGGTTTTTGCTAATTCCTAATCAGAACTGGGAGCATGTATTAAATATTATAAAATGGAGGGAGTTAGTCCTTTATTTCAGATTTTACTTTTTTATGACCTGTTTAAACAGATAAAAACTGATTTTATTAACTGAAAGCAATATTAGATATACTGAATGACCCCACTTGTGGCTCTGTATATGTTTAACAAATTAAGCATTTCATCTTTATGACTAAAAACAAAGTGCTTAGCAAGACAATATGAGAAATTCATACAATCTCCTTTAAGGGGCATTAATAAAGCAAAGAGCATTAGCTTCCATAGTAATACTCTAACTTTAAATGCAATGCCTACCTCCCAAACGCATGCAGGTCAGAATCTTAAATGGCTTTGAGACTATAACATACCAAGCATCATTTTTCTCAACCAAATTTTAAGAGCCAGCATAGAAAAGGAAATTCACAGCAAACTCCAGAAAGCCAGCCAAGGCTGTTCAGTCATGGCTCATTCTCCCGCTAGGTGGCGATGTTTCTCAATGATTATTAGATTTATTTTTTTTTTTTTTAATATACATGTAAAATGAGCTTTTCCTGACATTTGTGACAAGCTATTGTTGGCCTCGCCGAGTTCATTAGTTCTATACCCCCCCCCCCAAATCATCACTTTTCCTAAGAAGAAATTGTTCCTGAATGGGTTAGCGTTAGCAATATTTTTGTGTGTTTAAGAGAGGAAGAAGCATTGAAGAAAGGAAGGAAGGATGGGGGGAGGGAGGAAAAAAAGAAGGGAAAAGAGGGAAGGAAGAAGGAAGGGAGGGAGGGCGGGAGAAGGAAGGGAGAAGGAAGGAAAATCTTTATTTAGTGGTTCTTTTTTGGGGGGTTTTCACCCCAGCTCAGGTCTCGAAACCAGGTCCTTGAACTATATATGGTCTGCACATCAACGTCTCAGCCGCCTGAGACACAAGGGTGCACCTAGCAGTGTATTGTTAAGCCATCCCATAGGATGAGATTAATAGTAAGGGTCGATATTTTACTGAGATGATAAAAAATGCATATTCTAGACGCGAGCTTCCTGGGTTCGAATTCCAGCTTTGCTACTTACAGCTGTCACCTAGGACCAATCACGTCACCTCGCTGTGTCTCAGCTCTCTTATCCATAAAGCAGATGCCATAACAGCACCTAACAGCCTTTAGATCTGCACCCAGCACGTAGTGAATGCTCCCGAAGAGGGTGATGCCATCCCTATGAACACCCCCAGAGAGCCGCCCTGCTGGCTATGGCACAGCCACATCACAATCATTCCAGTGCTGGAGTCATTTGAATCCAACCAGAATCAGATCCAGTTTACAGAAGACGAAACCATGACCAAATCAATAATGAATTTCCCTGGTCTAAATTAATGACAGAGCTGGAACACAAGCTTACATCTCTCTAAGTCCCGGTTCTTAACCACTATATCATACAGGCCAAATTTTATAAGTTAAAAAACTCAAGAGATTTATAGCTTGGCACACCCTGTTGGACTCATGGTTGGGTAAGTCGCCTCCAGCTGAGCACAATCCAGACACCCCAATACATCTGGGATCAGGGGTGCCTCCCAGGGCCAGAGGAACAGCCAAGATGAACAGCAAAAAAAAAATTAATAAAGTATTGCTTCCTCCTCTCTATTCCTGCCTGACTCTGCTCACCTTCATTCGTACCTGTACCTTTCCTTAAAAAAATAAAAGCATAGCTCAAAATAAGAGATAATAAGGACTGCACTTTTCAAAAAAAGAGTATTTTTCTCTTTGTTTTCTGCTCTCCAACATAATTCTACTTCCTTTCTCTTACAGGCTGTGGCCCGCTTCAAATTAACTTTCTGCCTTAACATTTATTTCTAAACCAGCAGGAGCTCCCTACACCTTACATCTTTAAACATGCTTGAGATACGGTTTTGAGGTGAACTGAAGAGATATTCCACTACAAAAGGTTAGATTATTTAAAAGTTAAGAAAAGATGATTCTGCACTTCTGCACCAGGATAAGAATAGAATTCCAAGTCCTCTTCCCCCCCTATCTCTGCCACCTTCCAACCGCTATTCTTTTTTCCCCTGTCCATCCTTGAAGTGACCTTGCTTTAATTACCTGCATCTCAATGAGTGAATCTACATAGAAAGTGAAGGTTAATTAATGAAGGATTGTTTCTTTCACGAAGCCCACCAGGCAGGGGCTGACAGCACTGTCATCCACGGAGCCCTACCCTCTATCTCATTAGAAGTGGTCAGATTGATGTGCTCTTAGGACCTGGGGAATAAGAAAAAAGAATGTACTAATGATGGCCACTCCCAGGGTGTAGTCAGGAAGCTTTGCACCTGACACCTCTAACCTTGAATGGCACCGCTTCTGAATGCACAGGCTACAGTATTGCACCCAGGTAGAAATGCAGAGAGCAGATTCTGGGCTTGCAGACCTGCACCTCAGCTGCACAATAATATTCATGCAATGCCTAGGTGATTATTGTTCACAACATTCCCTGTTTTCTTATCTCTCTTTTAAACTAAGTTGTTCTAGAACAGAGTTTATCAGACTCAGGACTCATGACATTTTGGACCCGATCATTTTTGGCTCTAAGCAGCTGTCCTGTGCCTTGTAGGATGTTTAAAGTGGCCCTGACACCTACTCATTTGATGGCAATAACATCGCTGACCTCTCATATCCCACATTTTCATTTTACATAACCATCACCCAATTCTCAAAGCAGGAAAGGAAATAATAGTAAGTCATAATATAATAGATCTTGTTCAAATATCACCAGCCTCCAACCAACTTCCTCTTCCCGGTCCAACATCTAATTCAGACAAATGACATGTCATGGTCTCTTGAGTCACCTCCACTTTGTGACCATTCCTCCATCTTTCTTCATCTTTCCCGGTAATTTTGATGTGTCTGAAGATCACTGACCAGTTAGTGATTCTGTAAAACTTCCCTCCATGTAGGCTGGCTCAATGTTTTCTCATGACGAGATTGGGGTGGTCCATTTTTTACAACCATTGGACACTACAGCTTGTCATTGTGAGCCCACCACGTCACAGGGCGCCGAAGGCACCGTTCGTGCTGATCGCTCGGCAGAGACCGCACCTGCGCTTTCTCTGCTGCCAAGTTACTCTGTCTTCCTTCGGACTAACTGTCTTGTGGAGAGATTCTCTGAGACCCACACTCTCTGAAACCAACATCCTATGTCTCCCTTTCATTTTGCCCACTAATTTTAGCACCCATTTATTCTTGCCTGCAGTAGTTAATCCAGTGGCCTTTGCTGAATGGTGCTCTTCTGCTTCCATCATTCTACACCGATGGAGAACTAAGGTGACAAGCAGCTGCTGGCTGTTTTCCTCCATCTTTTAGTTATTTTTAAGAAAAGCTTATCTCATGACCACACATGAAAAGTCAGAATTCAAATAGTGTTCTCATGATCATAATAATGGCAAAAGCTAAATTCCGAGGGAAAAAAATATCCCTTTCTAACGAAATACTACAGACATCCTTAGAAGCACCCAATCTGAGGTCTCATGTCTCATTGTTTGAAGGAGAGTGACTAGCCATTCAAAAAGTGTTGAAAACATCCTGGAGTCAAACTGACTTTCTCCTTGAAAAAAAAGGCTCAAAGATAATTAGAAAAGGAATCACTATACAATTCAATATTATTTGCAGCTGGTTCTGTAACACCCAAGATCTTCTCATCATGCTCCATGGGTCTGTGCCCCTGCATTTTGGAAACACTGTCCAGCTCTTCCACCAAACATACAGAGTGAGACCCAGAAAAGGAAATAACCTGCTCCATGTCACCAGAAAAGATCTTTGCCAAAGGAACCATAATAACTCAAGCACACCTACGAGTTTGCACCGGGGGTAAAATCGGCTGGTGGGTGGGGATTTCTTATCAGGATGCCTGGGTGCCATCAACCCTGAAGGTGAGAACAGAAAGTCAGAGCAGGAAGAGTCTGGAGCCTGGGAAACAGGCGACCAGGTCCCTCGCCTCTCATTTCCATTTTTCTCTGTGTACCTGTTTACTTTCTCTCTCCTTTATGTACCTCCCAGCAACCTCAGCTTCTCCATCCACAGAGCAAAGTGCAGCAAGCCCAGAGCAACCAGATTCACGGTCCAAACCACACATCGTCTCATGGGGTGTCCCTGGCTCTCAGTGCTAAACTCCTCAAAGGGGACACGGACCGGCCCATCTTCCACGGGGGAAACACTCCGGGGACAAAGCACTCTGACGAGGAGGCGGCCTCCCCGAGCTCAAACATGGAAGCTGATGGGGTAGCCACACCCACATGCCAGAGACCCAGCTTGTCCTGCCAGAGACCCAGAGAACTGGTTTCTCAGCCACCAGTTGAGAATAACATGCTCCCGGAATCAGCCACCCACAGTCACAAAGAGTATGTTTTGCTTCAGACATTTTCTTTGACATGAGTCTTCTTTTTTCTTCTTCAAAGCATTGAGTTTCACTACAGGAAAGTTACACTAGTGTAAGCTTGACTGGGAAAATCACGAGCTTTCCCAATACTCATCCCAACACATACCTGTTACGAAAACCAAGAACGCACAGCCTCGTTCCATGGAAACCTCCCTTAGGTCGTAAAGAAGAAAGCTCTCTCCCCTCTGAACTCTTGTCCTGCCTGTCCCTCAGCCAAAATGGTCCAGGCTCACATCATCCAGGCAGTTTTCAGTCCACCCCTGCTTTATTCTCCCTAAAATTATTTTTTTCTGACTGGGAGAGCTGCACATAGTTGAGAAGTGGGCTTCTGATGTTTCTGTGAGCTCTTCACACCAACTATTTATAAAAACCATCCCGGCTCGTCTGGTAACACTTTGACTGGTATTGCATTTAGTGGGGGCACACTTCGGGATGGATTTGGGCCAGAGAGCCAACTTTGATTTTGAAGATCAATGTGGATAATTACCCAAAAAGTGCTTCAACAGGTCTTAAGTTCTGGGGGACACAAAGATGAGAAGACATGAACATGCTCCCCCTTTGCTCCCAGAATGTTGAGGGAAGGTCCAGCACCTAAACAGACAGTGCCAGGAGCAGGACAGGTGTTGAATGAAGTCCCCCAGACCCTCCAGAGACATGGAGTGAGGGGCCAGGGGCCCTTAGTGCCTTCCAGAAGGCAGTGCAAGCTTCATGGAGGGAGGCCACCCGTGCTGAGACAGGAAGGATGTTGGGAAGGCAGGAAATGTCCAGATGAGAGGAAAGGTCTGTCTGTGTGAAACAATTCAGGGGGGAGTCGCATTGACCGGGCCATCAGTTCCCGTGAGAGGTGGATTGAGACTGGAGACCTGGTCTCCAGGCTTAGCTCTAAGCTAACGCAGATGACAAAGAGGTATCCTTGAAACAAATGTAAACAAATTAAATCATTGTGAGGCCTAAAGAAAAGTCAGAAGACAAGAGAAAAAGTCGCACCAGAATACACTGAGCAGTGGTGTCGCTTACATCAGTGCCTGGCACATCGTAGGAATTCAATAAACGGTAAATGCATGAATGCCACGACTTCCATCAGCAGAAATATTCGCTTACTCGTGAAAAAGAATTAGGTCTTCACACCCTATTAATGGTGCGGCAATAAAATGTTCGCATGAGAAGAAATGCTTTTTTACCCTGATTCCAAATGATCTGCAAAATAAGGCAACGTGGTTTCATTTAGGTTGTTTTCTATCGCCAAGATAACATCAATAAACAAATTCAAAACCACACAAGTATGAGCATAAATTATTTACAGTGAGCTTGAAGAACTCAGAAGGCCTTTGTCAGGTAAATAATTTATAACTCATAGAAAGAGTTTCTTTTTTTACTAATTAAGGGTGAAAATGCTACCAATAAATCATGAGTTTTCAGGAAATTCGCACACACAGGGAAGATCAACTCAGTACAATCAACATTCACAAAACAACTACTCTGTGCCCAACCATGGGCCAGAGATGGTGGTCAGAGAACTCTGATGGAGTTTCAGCTCCTGAGAAACTGCCTGCGACAGAAATGACACCTTAGGACCAAGGTTCCAATATCACAGACATTGGTACTGCTCACCAGTAAGCTCTGATGCTTGGTTTTCCCAGAAGGTGGTAGGATGAAGGGCTTTAGCCAATTGTAGACAAAAGTTACAGTGTCCCTTCCAAGGGGAAACTTTAACAGGCAATGAGTGACTTGCTATTGTTATAGATGGAATGTGCCTCCACCCAACTTCCTATGCTGAAATTGAATCTCCACTGTGATGGCTCTTGGGAATGTGGTTAGGTTATGAGGGTGGACCCCTCATGAATAGGATTAGTGTTTTTCTAAAGAGGTCAGAGAGCTGTCAGCCCTCTGTAACCAGAGACCCTGGCTCCTACCAGCATCCAACCACACGCAGCCTGATCTCACAGTCCGACCTCCAGAACCATGACACATATTTCTGTGATTTGTCACCCATCCTGTGGTGATTTGCTGCAGCAGCCTGAGCTGAGACAGCCCCTCCTGGTCCACTGTTAGAATGACAGTGGTCACTTCTGAAGGGTCATTTACTTCAACCTTCTCCACATATGGGTGACTTCTGGGAGCAGAGACCCCCTCCCCACCTCCTAGATGACCTGCAGGAAATACACTTGCGTTGTGCTAAACCATTGATCATTGGGGGATTGTTAGTTACTGCAGAATTTAGTCCATCCTGAAGGATATTAGCCCCATATTGATAGAGCACACCGCCTTTGTGAATTTCTATGCAGTGACCCCCCCTTTACCCTCCCATCCCTGGTGCCGTTTGCTATCTCTATTTTAAAATACAATTTCTGCCCTGACTGGGTTTCCCAAGTCATTTTCCATGTTCATTTTTAGAACCATAGAAATCATAGATCCAAGCCATCATTCAAAGACTCTTTTTTCTACTCCTTGATGTAAGAAAATTTTGATTTTCTAGCTACTCATCTCTTTGTATATCCGACTGCTCTTCTACTTCCATCCCCCATCAGCTTTCTTGTTCACACCCTATTTATCACTAGAAGCAAATGTTCAAAGTTGCCGATGTTGCTAATTTCTCAGGAGCGTCCAGGTGTGTGAGAGGAGAAGCGGTCAGAGAACCCTGGGAAGCCAGGATTCTAAAGGACTAGTGACTGTCTTCTGTGTCTGACCTCACTCTAGTGGGTGGAAACTGGACCTCAGAAGAAGTTACAAACAGCTAGTTATTAAGGGACAAGCAAGTTAGCAAAGCTATGAAAGGGTGTGATGTATTTGTGTTTTGTTGCCCGCCATCTTTCCAGCGACTAGAAAATGGGGAGACAGAGTAGATGATAAGTATAAATACTGGGGAGGATGGAAGCGGGAGAGAGGGAAGGAGGGACAAATGAAGGGATGGATAGAGGGAGAGGCTGGGGTGGGGGGAGAAAGGGTGAGGGAAAGAAAAGGTGAGGAAAAGAGGGAGAAATAAGAGAAGAGAAGAACAAGAGGAGAGAGGAGAGTAACACAGCCTGGCATGTGTGAGGCCAGAGGCCAGACGAGGTGGGTGTGTGGTCCCGGAGAAGGGGCAGGACTTGCAGACGGGAGAAGCACAGCTGTGAAGTCTCTCCAGAGAACACGGTTAAAACAGGCCATAAGATACTTTTCTCCAACAGTTCTGGGAAAGTTCCTTCATTAATTTCAGACCTTAAGAAGAATTCCTGTACAGGTCAGCAGCTGTTCTAATGGTTTGGAAAATCTAGTCTGGATCAAGGGCAAATGCTACCTATCGCAAAGGTACCGGTGTTCCCTAAAGAGCAACCAAGTGCCACTTCAACTGTTCTGGTAGATTGAGTTGGGAAAGGTCAAGGCAAATGGAAACAAGAGAAAATACGCTTATAGAGGGATGGGGGTGGGGTTGTCCTCGAGGAGGGGGAGGAGGGGGCCATGGAGGACTGAAGCCTGCCTCTACCACATAAAATCCATTATCCTCCAAAGTCACCCCAAATAAGCAGCAGCAAAATGTCTTTTTTTCATTAATTGACATTTTCTCAATCTTAAGAAAATGACTAAAACTTATCTTTCGAAACAGCTGTATATATTGGTCTGTAGAGCTAGCAACCTAGCAGTATTCTTTCTGACAAATCCAGCTTCTGCACAAATCCCGCCACCACTGCCAGTTTGCTCTTGAACTAAATTTGGAGCACAACTTGCCTGATAGTGACTTGTCCATTTGCAGCATCCAAACCAATAAACATGGGACCCCATCCTCAAGTGCCCACCCTCCAACTCCAACTGGGAGTGGCTGCTATTCTACGTGAGTTCTACTACTGGTCTGTGCATTTGCTGGGTGCGACCCAACATCAGTGGTCCACTTACAGAGAGTAGAAACCCACTTTGTCTTAGTTGAGGTAAGTTTTTTACTTCTAGGACAGAAAGCTCAAAATAGCAGTGGGAGAAGTTTAAGTCTGGCACTGGGAACCCAGGGGTTGACATGGAGTTTATATAGCAGAAAGGTTTCAGGCTTCCTGTGTCTGTGTCATGTACAGTTCCCATTCCATGATCACTTCATGGTCCAAAATGGTTGCTGGAGCACCAGCCATTTTATCTACATTCCAGCCATCAGGAAGACATGGAGGAGGAGAGACAGGTAAGCACCCAGCCCACACTTTTAAATATTTCCAGAAGTTGTCACTTCCTCTTACAATTAATTGGGCAAGAATTCCATTTCATCTCTCCACCAGAGCAAAGGAATCTGGGAAATTTTGCTTTATTTTGGCCATCACGAGCTACTTAACAATTAAAGGTCAATTACTAAGGAATAAGTGGGGAACAGCACTGAGGGACAATTGGCACTCCCACCCAGTCCAATATGGTTCTTGCCAGATTTTAATCTGTCTTCCTCTGCCTTTTCTCAAGTGCTAAGAAAAATAATGAGATATATAAAGTTTTCTGAAACCATGAAACTGAACTCATTTACCTTTATAATTTTCTATTAATCTACTACCAGATTTCATTTTACATTTAATTCCAGCCTCTAACACTTTAATGCCATCTCTTTAGACTTTACACATTAGTGGCCTCTGTCATGTCAGACTTTTTCATCTCCTTTATGTTCATTTATTTTAACTTTCAGTGGTCTTCCAGCCAATCCTTTATCCTTTTTATTACAAGAGCATGAAATTTTATAATCCCCGAGAGCTTTGTTAGTCAGCTGCTAGAAGCTGCTAACCTTCGCTAATTTATTCCTCCATTTTTGACTTTCAGATCTGGGCTAGGCCTTAATATTTTGTTTGTGAATACGAAAGTAACTTTTATTCAGTAGGTTTATTGCATTAATAGATTTTTATTTCCGTTTTTACCGTTATATTTAAGTTCCCTGCTTGTTTGGCTGCAGATCACCTTAATCACAATTTATAACACTATGTAATATAATTTATATTTTAATCTAATAAAGATATATGTAATAAAGCACGAGTCATTTCATAAAACTTTACCTGGAAATAACTTCACATAAGCATGTATTTCTAACTCCCAGACATGCGATTTTATTGAAATTTATTAGAATAGAAACTCCCTAAACAATAATACCTTCTCCTTTTAAGAAAATAATAATAATAATAACAAAAACAGTGCCTCTGAAAATACTGCATAGGTTTTGACTTTTTATTTGCCCCATCTTTTCTCTTCCCAGTTTGGATCTCTCAAAGGCAGAGAAGGAACTGTTTTCCATCGTCACACAATTATACATGGATGATCGAATGCTGGCTGTGAAAATTTCTAATTCAGGTTACACCACCAGGAACAATCATGTCGGCATTAACGGAGATATATCTATGACAATAAAATAATACCAATAATTATAAAACACTCTCTCCTCCTCCACTGAAAGTCTGGCAGGGAAATAGAGAAAGACTGATCAAAATGCAAATGTTAGCTATCTATTTGCGTACAGGGAGAAGAAAACATCACAGCCTGAACTGAGGACTTTATACCCTCTGGGCTTTCATGGAAGACCAGAACAAGGAGAAATTGGTCACCAGAGGGCTGGACTTGATGATATTTCTCTTCAAGCGAGAGCCTAACTAACTATATGAGTGATCGTGAGCTGCGCCTTAACAAAACTCCGCCTAACCCTCGGTGGTTTTAGGAAGAACCTGTATTGCATTCCTGAGGCTGCAGACCCGTCACTGGGGTGGCGAGGTTCTGCTGAGCCAGGCCAGGCCTGCTGGGTCTTGGCTGAGACCCACGGGTGAATCTGTGGGCGATCTGAGCAGGTGCTGGGCTGAGGGCTAGGGCGTGTCAGCAGTCGTGCACATGGTCCCCCATCTCCCGCAGGCCAGCTCCAGTTCCACCTACGGGCCGCAGACACAGTGACAAGGGCTATTGTCTAAAGCTGGCCACGGTGCAGGGTGCAGTGAGGAGTGGGGAACCAGCCCCTTCCACTTTGGGAGGATTAGACAATCTGAGCATTTTATAATCTACCACATCGCACCCAAGAGATTCGTGATCTTTGCTCCCAACTGTGGAATGCCGTGTCCCCTTGAGCCCTTCATGCTCTAGACTAGTCAGTGTTTATTGTATGCCAACTCCTAATTCGGAAGTAACCAAGCCCCCCAAATTATAAATTTTGGCTCATAAAACTTATATTCTAGTGGACTTTCATTTTGTAAATCAAGATCCTTCTTTTTTGATTCCAGCCAATTTCTTTGCCTCTGAAACCTAGTCATAGACCTTTGTGAGTTTTTCCCATTAATATCCCCTCTATTTTCTTCCCTTCGCTTTCCTTTTGGGAGTTTCCTCTTCTGCCCCCTGGGAGAAGATCAGACATGGGGTCCCCCTTCTCATCATACGTCTGGCTATGCCATCCAGCCTGGCCAGTCAGGCCTCTTTCTGGACCCAGGCATTGATTCCAGGCTGGACAAAGGAGACAGACAGAACCAGTGAAGACAGTTTCGGGAACTGATATAAAAACTGTTGAAGAAAATCTGTTATCTTCATCTATAGACATGATGTGAGCTAGCAATGCCAATATTCTTAGATACCCCATGAGAACAAATCAACCAGAGGGGATACTGAAAATACAGAAGGGACCCTGGTGATGTCATCTGAGCTCCTGGAAACGGCCATGCTATAACCACATTCGCTCCTAGTCTTTGTTCCGTAAGTCAATTCTTATCAAGTTCGAGTTGGGTTTTTGTGCTCCACAACCAAATGAGTTGTTAGTAATCCAATCTGCCAGCATTGATCTCTGCTGTCTCAATACCCAAAGCCAGCTAGCGCTCCTGAAAATCCTGTGTGCTATTCCCAGAACCTGGTGAAATTACTTTATATAATTCTTCAACAATAAAAGAGCAGTTCCATAGAAAGAATAATCCATTAGGGAGAAAATAGCCACATAATTCAACCACAATGTAACAACCATTTTTTATGTTATTAACTAAATATGGTCTCTCCTTTCCTTTTTTATTAATTATTTTATGGTTGTTTATTAATGGTGCTCACAGATAGGCTTCAGAAAGAATTATAGGAAGAAAAATTTTTTCCTACCAAATCCAAAGCTTCTTCCCAGGACATGGAGAATTCCAATGATCCTTTGGACCAGAGAAAGAAAGCCTTTTTCTACAGTAACATTAGAGATTTTTTTTTTAATAATCGATCCTAGATTACAGATGGTAAATTCTTGTCTTTTATAGCCACTTTCCCAAGGAATACTGAGGCATTCTAACGCAGGACTTTTTAAAGTATCCTCCCCAAATTACAACTGAACTCAGCCTTTCTCAAATGTATCCTACGTTACACACACACACACACACACACACACACACACAGTTCTGAGTTCAATTATGCCTTCTACTCTCGCTTTCTTAAAGAGAAGTCTTATCATCAGTGCATTAAAAGTGTGGAGAGGGGCCTGTTTAACTTTGTTTTATCTAGCATTTATCAAATTTATTTGATCAGAAACCTTTCTTTAGTCATTCACTCATGCCTGACAATTTCATAGAATCCACTGTCCATGGAGTAAATACTAGCCTACATCTAACACAGACATTCACAAACTTTTGCTGTAAAGGACCAAAGGATAAATAGGTCCGACTTTGCAGGCCATGCGGTCTTGGTCACAGCTCTTCAACTTGGTCATGGTCATATGTAAAGAGCTGAAGACAGTGTGTAAACAAATGGGCATGGCTGTGTTCCAATAAAATTTGTTTACACAACCCAAATTCTCATCAACAGCAGCCTGGATGCAGAAACTGTGGTCAATATACTCGATGGAATTCTACACAACTATTTCAAAAGACAAAATGGCACCCTTTGCAGTATCTGGAGGGAAACAGGGGCTCACACTAAGCGAAAGATGCCAGAAAGAAAAACATAACTACAGGATGGTTTCAGTCATATGTGAATATAAGGCAACAAAACCAAGGAACAGACAAACCCCAGCAAAATTCACAGAACATAAGACTGGTTACCAGGGAGAGGAGAGGGGAGGGAAAGAAGCGGGAACACGGCAGTGGTGAAGACACTGGAACTCTGGTGCTGGGTGCAGTGTGAGAGCCACACAGGCTGAGGTGTGATGCCCTAAAATGCCTATAGTAATGTCGACAAAAGAAATAATGTGTTCATTTTAAAATAAAATAGTAATTATTCCAGCAAAAAATAAAGTAACTGTTCTACTTTTAAAAAAAAAAACAAAAAAAAAACCCAACTTTGTTTATAAAAGCAAGGGAGGCCAGATTTGGTCTCTGTCTAAAACAATAGGAGATTGCAAGTCCAGTGGAGGAGATTAAATAAGAGCAGGGACTTAGACTCCACCAGGGGTGGAGTCTCAGCCTTGTGTGTAATTTATTCGGCCTCTCCCAATCCTTTCACAGCCACAGCATGAGGACAACACCACTGGAACTTACACGTCTCTTTAATTTCTCTGAGGGTGTGAGTGCAGCTCACACAACACTGTGTAACTCAACGCAAGGCCAGCAGAGTGAAAAGATTCACAAACCAGTCCTGCAGCAAATCCCGCACTCAGATGCAAGGAAGATAGATTACAAAACACAAGCCTCCTGGGATGTGGAGAGCCAGCTCTGAACGCCCAGAGGATGGGGTGCGGTTTGAGCCACCTTACCTAAATCTCAAAGCCCAGCGAAAGACAAGTTAACATCTTGTTCCCATCAACCTATCCCAAGATATATATGGGTCCATATGTGTCCAAAGGGAGGAAAGATACCACCCACTCGGGTTCAAACACATCTTCACTATTTTCATTTCCAACCAGAGCCTCTGATCACCAAATAGACTCCGTCAGAAGGGCCTGTTTGCTTTCATGAGTAGAACAAACCTGAGATCCAGCCAAACCTAGAAATAGGTTCTAAATTATGTTCTGGTTCTAAAAGATTGGCGTCTGTCTACCAAACATAGGTTTCCATAGCTTCCTTTACACTCACACTAGCAAACTTTTATTTTGCTACACGAATCATGTTCATCATTGCAGATGTTGCCACATCAAGGAGACAGATTCACAAAATTTTTTTTTTCTACCTGCAGAGACGATGGAAGGAAAGAGATGAGGAAAGGCTAAAATCCCTCCAGAATTCCCCTTTTGCCCCATAGGGACCTAACATTTATCATGATTAATTTTTTTCTAAAAAAAAAAAAAAAAAAAGAAGAAGAAGTGAACAGTTCTTTGTCAGGTAGAAGCTTTTAGTCATCTTGACACAAGGTTTTCACGCAGCAAAAATATTACTAATACTATTTTCCCTCTGAAATGCATTTGTTATCAATATGCACTTAAACTGGTGATCAAGTCTTGCTCGGAGAGACACCTGCTCTGCATTTTCTCTCTGTTTAATACCTGAGGGACACATCACTTAATAATTTAGTGCTAAACCATTTAGCATTTTAGCCCATCATCGCTTATATTACACACAGGATTTCAGTAATGTCTGATAAAATTATGTGTTAGCTGCCTTATGTGTGTGTAAAACTTAATAAGTCTTCTTTCCCCCCTCAAGTTTAATAACTGATTTTCTTACATTTATGGATGTGAAATTTTATTGCTCATGGATATAGTTTGAACCTAAATCTTCATATCTTATAAATTGATTTTTAGTTTCCTTTTTGACCTTATGAATTTCAATCAGACATTGACCTCTTGTTGCTCATGAATCTGACTGATTTAATGCCTTATAACAATAATAGTGGAGAAAAGCATTATCATAAGAGCCCACAGGGTTTGCAGAAACCCATAACTAGATGTCGGAGGCCTCAAGCAATAATAATTCTTGACCTAAGAACATTCTCTAAAGCCAGACTCTTTACTGTACTGAGATGGTCCATCCTGGGAGCAGCTTAACTAGGGTGGAAACATCTCCAAAGGAGATTGGCTGAAACAGTCTCGGAGACACAGCCTTGAACATAAACCAGTAATAGGAAAGGCATACAAAGCTAATTTTATCTCAACTTTATCACGAGCAGAAAGAAAAGAGAAATAATATGCTGGAGGTATCTACGGAGCAGGAGAGGGGACATTTTAAATATTTTAACTTGATTTTTTTTCATGAAAAATTAATATTAATTATCTTTACCGACTATATTGTTACTATTTGTTTCATATTGTGACTGCTGAGTCTACAGTATAAATGGAACAGTTGAAGGATTATTCCTTTGTTTCCCTGGCTATGCTAATTTAATTTAATTGGTTTACTGAATAACTGATGTGCATTATTCCTTATTAAGAATGACTCTTAAAGCAAAAACAAAAGCAGTTCTTTTTTCTTGCTCTTTCTTTCTTCTTCCTTTTTTGATTTTTTTTTTTAAATGAACACAGGGGTCCAACTTTTCCCTGCACAGTGATCAAAACTTCTCCAAAGATAAAACAGCTAGAATTGGAGCTTCCCTGAGAGCTTCCCCTCCATGATTTATTCTCTCAAAAATTTAAAACTTCTCCAAATTGCTACAACAGAATGCTGGCAGTGAAATGCTGACTAAAACTGAAATTACCGGGGAAAATAAATCTTTCCTGCTGAAAGAACTTAAGTAGATGCCCTAGTTAACATACTTGCTTCGTCAGGGTCACCACTTAAAAAGGCAAGGAAAGCAGACCTCACAAACCTTCTCTGAATAAACTCCACCTCCAATCCCATGGCGGGGGGGGGGGGGGGGGGTCAACTACTGGAGTTGAAAGTACCTGACAGGGAGTCTCATTGTCCTGTTTCAACCCACAGGATACAAGAAATTAAAAATGGTGGTCATTGGTTCTGTTCTCCAATAGTTTTAATGTTAGGAAATACTTCCACTTCTCCTTCCAAACATTTGACAAAAGTGGGCTTTCCTGCTGCCTTGAAGCTAGGTGTGCCCATGGGACTGCGCTGACCACTGACATGTGAGCGAAGGCACGTGACCTACAATGTCCTCTTCTGTGAGGGTGAGGACGGGGTCACCTGGGGGTCTGCACATGCACAGTCACTGAAGGCTGACTTGGAAAAGCAAGCTATTGCTAAAAAGAAAAAGGAAAGAAAGAAATTGTGCCCTTTGAACAATCTGGATGGAATTGAAGGGGGTCATGTAAAGCAAAGTAATTCAGAAAGAAAAAAGGAAAATACAGGATGGTTTCACTAGTCGGTAGAAGATAATGAAATAAAACAAATACACAGATAAACCCCCGAAAAATTCACAGGACACAAGATGATGGCTGCCAGGGGGATGGGAAGGGACAAGGAAGGAAGGAAGGAGGCAACAAGGTGGGGATAAGAGACGCTAGAACTCTGGTGGTGGGTACGGTATTCAATTACCCATAGACTGAGAAGTAATTTCAGTATCCCAGAATGACCATGGCTTTGCAAACTAAAGACATAATAATAAAAGTATTATTTTTAAAAAAGAACAACCTCTGTCTACCCATATTTATAATTATTTGAAGATGTGCTGTGGATAAAGGAAGTAGGAAGTGGAATACATGGGCTGAGATGACTGCAAAGCCCAAATGGCAGCCCTACAGTTAACACACCTTTAAGCTAAAGGGTTGTTGCAAAAGATCTTACTGAAGCAAAATGCAAAGGTAAATAAAGACAATTAGTCACTGACACATCAGAAGACACTAGCATCTCTTTTCTACGAAAAGGCTCAAGAAGACATCATGACGCACCCTGGTGGCCTAGCAGTGGATAAGTCCGCCATCTCTCATAGGTTCTGTCCACGTACATTCTAAGGACACGGGCTGGCCACCCAGGGTCAGGGGAAACAACCAAGATAAACAACTAAATAAAATAAATTAAAAATGTTTCTTTTTCTGCCTACCTGCCTATTCGCCTTCATTCTTGCCTATACCTTTCCTTTAAAGAAAAAAGAAAGTAAATGATAAGACCATCAAAAGGAAATTAAGAAAGAATGGGAAAGAATGAAAGGTGAAGTAATTCAGCATCTCCTAAACCTAGCTTAGGAATTGTTTCGCCGGCCATTTTTTTCAGTCTTCGGCAGTGAGCACCAATGTGGATTACACTAAATGGGTCAGTGTTTGTACCACTCGATGCCAAGGGTCAATGATTCACTATTTCTCACACAAATACGTATTGTCTGTGTATTGGTCACACAACCTCCTGCCATATTGTCAGGGTCTCTCTTACTGGCTTTGGACTCCAACCTTCTATTAAGTGCACCTGTCAGGTAAAAGTATCCCCTCTGAAGTGTTAATAGAATATATAACCTCATCCCAAGGAGGCTGGAACCATATGAGTAAGTCTTCCGCATCCATCCCATCTTTGCCAGGAATATTCCAGCACCGCAAATGGGAGTCAGATTATGGGAGAAACGCTTCCATATAAGGAAACATTTGTTTTTCGAAAGGGTAATGACCAGGGCCACTGGAAACTAGGAATACCTCTCTACATTCAAAACTATTTTAACTAGGGTCAGTGATAAAGAATGACGTCTACATTTTACTTTTACTTTTTAATTGTTTCCATTTTTCAAAGGCATTGCCTTTGACATTACATGAAAAGAGAAAAATATATTTTAAATCCTGTTATCCTTTTTTGGCCACCATTGCTTTCATCACTAAGATGATAATCTAAGCTGAAAAAAAAATATCTCAAATTCAGAGAAAGTCAAACCACTAGCTTGACATCTGAAATCTGACCGTCTATTCTAAAGTTATTGAAATGCCCCTGGCAACAATACCCTAAAAAATAAAAATGCAATGAATTTTCTAAACCACATCAAATTGTTTGCAGAGGATGGGATGCCAATTATGAAACAATCAATCAGCACTTGCTTCTCCTGGGCTTCTAAGTGCCTTTCCTGGTTCTATTTTCTAGGGTTCATTGACAATGTTTTCTTTAGGGGAAATCTCATGGTATGTAGGATCTTTGTTTTTTATGTCTTCATTTCCTTTCCTGTTAAGCCATATTACTCATAATGGCAGAGTACTAGCTGACTTTATAAATGTGCCCCCTTCTGCTTATCCGCTTGTTGCCTGTTAAAGCGAATATGCCTGCTTTGCATTAGAGCTTAGAAATTAAATTGTGGGGAGTGAGTCCCTCTAGTTAAGATACACCAGAGTGGTGTGAATTCATACCCTAAGAAACACACAGCCAGAACATCTGCATCTGCGGTAATTAGACAGCCTCTGCGTGGGAAGGAAAAAAAATCTCAAAAGCACATTTACATGCCCAAGGAAGCCAATCCGTTTTCTTACATATAAAAACATCTGCTTTGTAAACAGCTTACCTTATCAAGATGTGACTGTAAAAGTTAATTCTCACTGATGCTATTAACAGAACTCAGAAAAAAAAAATCTCATTTCCTTCTTAGCCTCCTCCACCACTGGGTCATCATCTTAAAGAGAACTCCACTCCCTGAGAAAGTCTCCCTTCAAATACTGGAAAGATTAAAAGTGCTCATGACAATGGCTCCAGTTCTTAAACTTTCATATTTCCCAGAATATTTTACACTGATCATAGGTTAAGAGTAATAAATATTACTGAGTGCCCATTCTGAGTTCTTCATTGCGTGGCCTTTAGTATATATTATCTTTCTTAATCCATACAACTCTAAGGGTCTGCCTTTTATGCTCGTTTTACAGATTCAATGACTCACTTATCAATTATAATTCATTATTTTTCCAAGTATACACCAAAAGACATGCGTAACCTCTTATAATTAAAAAAAAAAAAAAAAAACTATGTGGAGTAGCAGTTAAGTCTGCCACCTCTGGCTAAGCGCAGTTCACATGCGTCCTGAGGAACCAGGTGAGCCACTAAATACTAAGATGAGCCACTAAATACAAATAAATAGCGATGCTTCTTCCTCCTCTCCCCGCTTGCCTGCCCGCTTGCCTGCCTGCTTGCCTTCGTTTCTGCCAGCACCTTTCCTCTAACACAAAGCAACAACAAAACTTTGCACAGCCCCTCGTGAGAATTTTCTTTCATACTACCTGCGCTATACACACTCCAATTTCGAAAATTCCTGGGAAAGAGAAACGGAAATGGAAAAATCGCTGCGCGGCTCAGTATGTCAAATCCTGCACGTGCGCTTTGCAAGCTGCTGCCGCATCCCGTCTGCAGGAGCACTACCAGGCTCAAATGCCAACGATGCTGGGACGGGAGGGGCTGGGAGGCACCAGCTCTGAAGTCAGCTGTGCCTCTTACAGTCCCAGGTCCAGCACCCAAGGGGCGACTACACAGTGAAGACAGCCTCGGTTTCTCCAAGAGTAGCGCTCCCTTTGCATCGCTGCTGCGTCTCTGCAGACCACATGCGATAAAGCTCACCGAGAGCATCTGATGCACAAAAGCTCTCTGACAAGCAGCCTCCAAGACGGTCCCAGAGGTCCATTCTCCTGGCCTTCACACCCTCGTGTGCGCTTCTCTTGCCTTCTTAGGACTGCGCTGTGTCGGGTGTCACGGACGTGACTGTGCATAATTTCTGAGACTGGCTCATGAAAGACTCTGCAGCTGATTCACTGGTCTCTGCTCAGCCTGGGGAAGACATCCAGCCTGCAGGGAAGAGCCTCAAGAGGACCTTGAGAGGGGTCATGCTGAGAGAAGCCAAGGTCTCCCATCAACAGCCCACACCTGCTCACTGGCCATGTGAGTGAGATTTCTCTTCTTTTTGTTTTATCCCCAAGGTCTGTGTATGAATTTGAAAAGCATTGATCATATTTTCTTATCAGCTTCCTCACACGTATTTCTCTTTTTTTAAGGTTTTTTTGCAGTCACTTTTACTCTACACAGTAAAACAAACTCATATGTGCAGTTTCCCCATTCCTCAGATATATGTCAACACACCCTGCCCTCCACACATCACCAGTGTTCTTTACCACTGTCCAGTGGCCTCCACGACCACTTGTCCCCTCCCCACCCAACCCCCACCCGCTACTGGTCACCTCAGTTTTATTGCAAGAGTCTAAGGGTTGGTTTTGTTTCATCTTTTCCTTTGTTTTGTCTATTCAATTCCACCTGAGTGAGGTCATCTGGTATCTGTTTTCTTCTTTTGACTTGTTTCACTGAGCATCATCCCCTCTAGATCCATTCATGTTGATTCACATGACAGGGTTTCATCTCTTCTAAGAAGTGTGTAGTGTTCCATTGTGTATATGGACCCCATCGTCTTTATCCATCATCTGATGTTGGGCACTTAGGTAATTTCTAGTTCTTAGTTACTGTGAACAGGGCTGGGCTGCAGTACACATGGGGATGCATACGTCTCTGCAGATGCGGGTGTCTGTATCTTTTGGGTAAATACCCAGAAGTGGGATCACAGGATCATATGGGATTTCCATCTTCAGTGTTCTGAGGAATCTCCACACTGTTCTCCACAGGGGCTGCGCCAATGTGCACTCCCACCCACAGTGCAGAAGTGTCCCTTTTCTCCACATCCTCGCCAGCATGTGTTGACTGCAGGCTTTCGGATAAGAGCCCATCTCTCGGGTGTCAGTGGGTGAGCCTTTTTGAAAGCAGATCCTCCAGGAGAGTCAAGCCTTCAGCCCCCTTATGTAGTACTAGTTGATGAATCCAGTACTCAGAAAACTTAAGTGCTCATCAGAAGTCAGTCATATTCATTCTGCTTCAACAACAGACACACTTCCTTGCAGAAAGAAAAGACTAACTGCAGTAACTTGCAGCCCGCTGCCAGGGCGGGAGATGGAAGCAATGCAGGGGAGGGTGTCAGGGATGGAGGCGGGAGGTAGTGCTATTCAGCCTCGTTCCGGTCACACGGGATCATATCCATTAAGTTCAGAATTCCATTACTAACCCCCCAGCTGGGACACCTGCCCCTAATACAATCACAAACCAGCAGGCTAGTTTGTATTTTCAATATCCATTTGCAAACCCAAAATGTGCCATCTTTCCCCATGAATCCTGCTCCTTTGCTGCCCGGTTCTTCTCTCCTGATTTCTCCCAGCCACATAGAACAATGAAAGAAGCATGCAAAGCAATATTTCCAGTAAAAAAATCTTGTTTTCCTCTATGTTGTATCTTTCCCATCGGAGGTACACAGGGTGCCAGAACGGACTTAATATTTTTATATTAACAAGACTCATAGTGGCAGCAACCTCGGCAGCCCTGGCAGTCACATCAAAATGAATCACCAGCTTACCAGCCCGTCCACACACTCCAGGCGAAACTCCCATCCATTGTTCCAGAAAAAGTTTCAAACCACGGAGATTGTCTTTTGTGTTTTCCCCCAGATTTTAGTGACCAGTGGATCAACTTCTCTCCTGTCTTGTCCTACACGTGGGCGGACACGTATGAAGCAAAAAGCTGAAAGTGCTGTACGTGGACACACTCTCGAGACGACACTGCTGGTGGAGAGGTGACGGCTACAGCCATGTGAGAGAGGATGCAGTACACAGCGACTTTGTATCCAGCACTAATTTAACACTGAATTTAGACCCCAATGTTCATGGCAGATGCAGTCTCCTCGTACAAGTGGCCATGAGTTGACTTGCATAGTTAGAGCTGAAACTGGGACCAATTTGAGTATTGCCAGGAGCAGCCACTGGGACTGGGGGTACGGGACAGGGGACAGGGGTGTCAGTATTGCTAAAGTGGGACCCTTCAGTCAAACTGGTTGTATGGTCATAACTAGTGACTGAAACCAGGACAGAGTTTCAACCCAGGTGGGACACCAGGAAAACATTGCTAGACCAGGACCTCCCCGGCCAACCCGGGACATATGGGAGCCTAGACACGAGAGCAATACCAGGGGTGCGGGAACGATGGAGCAAAATAGGAAACAGCAGTTTAGAAAAGCCACTTTCTTTTTTGAAAAGAACACATACTGACCTGCGCACACAAGGAAGGAAATGCGGGTGGAGCGTCTGCTACCGGGCTCTGTGCTCAGAGCAAATCCATCAACTAGCACATTACGTCTGTTGGGTGGGAGGATCCAGGGCTGAGCAAACTCGTGGGGTCGGGGTGCGGGCTCAGCCTGCTGATGGTTTTGCACAGAAGCTGTGTGCAAACTCAGTTTGCACACTGTCTGCAGCTGTGTTCACAGAACAGGAGCAGAGCTCCTGTGTGGCCCCTGCTGTGAAATGACTGGTGTCCCTTTAAAACGCTCATCTGGAGGGAGGGTCTTCATCAAGTCTGTGAGGTTAACTGAAGACATAAAGGTGGGCTCCTAAGCTGGTAGGAAGGTGACCCTGTGAGAAGAGGACTCTCTCTCTCCTCCATCAGCCCTCCCCGCCCCTCCGCCCCGTGAGGACGCAGTGAGGAGGGGGCCATCACACAGGTCAGGAAGGGGACTCTTAGCAGAACCCAAGCGCACCGACACCTGACCTCCGTGTTCCAGATTCCAAAGCTGAGAACACTTCATTTCTTCGTCTCGGCCCCTCTGTCTACGGCGTTTTGCTGTGGCGATCCTAGCGCCTAATTCAATGCCCCACACCTACAATGTTTACTGCCAAGCCCCTTATAGAAGGGTCTGCAGGAATACGGGGTGCTCCAGGCACGCCAGAGCCCTGGAACATTCCCCACTCAGCCTGAGTCACTGTGTGGAGACCGAGAGACCCCACTTCTGTTTGGAGGCCTCAGCTGGCGCTTCTGCGTTTTCCCCGGCCTCCGCCGTTAGTCTGTCTGTTCCAGAAATGCTGTCAGCTAACAGGGATCAGAAACGTGTGGGGCTCAGCCCTGAGTTTCCAGCCCCCACCGCTCCCCAGCCCCGGCTCCCCTCCAGCCGCTGTGCTTCCAGGTCTCAGGCCAAACCCTCGGTGTCTCCCCGAGCTTGACCGGCCCGCACCCACCCAGTGCATTCGCCATCAAGTCTCGCCTTCAAGTTGATGCAGAATTCACCCTCCCCTCACAGGTCCAGGGCCGCAGGCGCCCCACTTCCACGGCCACCCTCTCAACTTGTAACTGGGAGTCGCTGCTGACAATGCCAGTCCATCAGGCATTCTTCCCACACCATCCGACGCGTCACCACGGGAAGCTGCACCCTGGGCCCCTGACTCTTTCCGACGCGTTCTCCCTCACGCGCACTATGCTGACCTTTCAACCTTTCTCCTGCCCAGGACACTTCCCCTCTGAGCCCACCTGGCTGTCTTCAGCCCTGCCTTCAAGTCCCTGCCACCTGACTCCCCACTCATCGATCACCCTGAACTGCTGAGGGCCAGTGAGCCAGCATCCAGCACCCCCAATGCTCACCTGCAAAGTGAGAAAGCAAACAGCTGGGACGCAGGGGTCGGCGGCAGAACGCACGAGAAAACACAGGTACGGACATTCGGCGGATTATTAATCTCCAAGCCAGAGCTCAGCAGCTGCCTTCTGCCAAAGGCCAAATAGTCCGTCTTTGACATTTCATGGGCGAGAGGGCTCCACGGCTCCCCTCCACTCTGTCACCATGTTACACACCCTGAGACATATACGCAGAAGTGGGCGTGGTTGTTACCAATGACACTTCACTGACCACACGTGGGGGGGCAGCCTGGCCTCTGGACGATAAAGAACCCTGTTCCAAACCATCTCTTTATTATTATCATTATTATTGGCAATAATAATGAAGCCACGCCAAGATGTTAAAAGCCCAGGAATACAAACATGCTCTATATTTCTTTTTGTTTCTTGTTTTCTCCTCCTGGTAGAAAGTAATCTTATCTCTCTGTGACTCCAGTATGGCTCCATTTCTAGCACCAACAATAGCGGGTGCCTCAAAGGAGCCCTTCGATAAATATTTTTGAAGGAATGAATGAATCCTACATTTTATTAGTGATTTAGCTAATTTTTTCAAGCATACTTTCAATGATAAGTGATTTGGGCCTCACTCTCTAATTTTAGAGCAGTTGTTTTCAGGCAAAATAATTTGGCAAAGTCTGGAGATGTTTTTGCTCACCCCGAGCGGGAAGGGGCAGGACCACCAGTATCTAGTGGGTAGAGACTAGGTACAAGGTACTGCTAAACATTCTACAGTGTCCCATAGACCCCTACTGCAGAGAATGGTCCCACCCCAGCTATCAGTGGTGTCGAGGTTGAGAGACCCTGCTTTAGAGTCTAATTTCCCATAAAATTCAATTCTGCTGTAGATACCAACATTTATTTGCACATTCTCAGCATTCATTAGAAACGTAACTAAATAAGACATTTTTCCTTCCAATACATGAAAGCTGTTGTTCAGGACTCCAGGGCTGCTAAAAATCCTGCATAATGTCTCCTGCTCAGACATGTGAGGATCGATGGCCTCATAATCACAAGATGGCTGCAGTAGCCTCAGCATCACATCCTGTTCCAGGCAGGAAAGATGGCTGCCAGTGGGGCTGAGGACATGCTCCTGGGAACATGCCTGCTACTATCTCTTATCCCCATGGAGCTTTCCTGGAAAACTCCAGAAAATGACTTACACTTATATTTTATTAACCAAACTGTGTCTTGGTCTTGAATGAAGACTGAAAAGTATATTTTTAAAAAACCAAACAAACTAGGAATGTTGATACAGTCAAAAATTATTGCTCTGTCAGCAAGAAAGAAAGAAAAATGAACATTGTGCGGGAGTCTAGCACTGTCCTCACGCACTCTGGTATGGAATTGAAAAAATGTAAGTCTCACACAGCACACAAAGTTAACGCATCTGAGAATGTTCATCACAACAGTGTTAATAAAGGAAAAGGAAATCTGGCAGTCACATAAATATGTGGACTTGATGCTGTTGGTGTCTCACCCTGGTCCCTCTAATGGACCAGTGCACCCCACTACCAGGCAGGGAAGGTTAGTCTCTCACAGCTCAAACCTGAGTCTTCTCTGGGGACCCATCACACATTGATCAGCCCTGTTTACATGAATGCCTATCTTGGGCAACACTTCAAGTAAACACGGGCTGAGTTACATACATCAATAGAAATCTGACCGTTTAGATTAAAATATAAGCATATTAACAGTGAATGCCAGTTAGAATGAAGCAAAGCTATATACCATGATATTGACAAGATGTCTGAGATTTTTCATCAAATGCAAGAAAAAAAGTAAGTTGAAGAACATTATTATAATCTATTCTGATTTGTGTAAAATTAAAATAAAAAACCTGTAACTCAGTATCTCAGTATGCTTAAGTCTCTTTAGAAAATTTCTAGAATATGAAAGAAACTCAGCATGTATTTTCTCTAGTTACCTCTTCATCTCCTATACCTCTGTCTTGTTTCAATTAAGACATGTTTGGGGGCATGCCATTGTGGCTCAGTTGGAAAAGATACCGGTGTGCAAACCACATAAGTCCAAGGAAGTGGGTTCAAGACCCAGAGCCAGGGTGAAAAAACAAAAAATAAATAACTAAATAAATTAAAATGCTACTTCCTTCTCTGCCTCCCTTCTGTTAAAAAAAAAAAAAAAAAGGTAGAGAAAAGATGCTTCTTCCTCACCTCCCTTCTGCTCTTTAAAAAAAAAAAAATTTTTTTTCTTTAATGACTTGAAAATTGTGACCTAAACTATCTCCATTAGCCAACATGATCAAAGGTTGAGAATTTTAGTTGCCATGGTATATGCTATCAAAGGATTTCAAATTAAAAAGTTATCAAAAAGAATTAAATTTTTTAAAAAGCTTAGGCTCCCATTCTGCTCTGCAGAACCAGTTAACTTGGGTAAGTCGTTCTGCCTCAAAGACACTAATACACAAAATAAGAGTTAAAATAAATATATTAACCCACCTTGGTATGTGAGGGACAGATGAAGTCATGCATGTGTAGGTATTCTGTAAACTCTAAATCTTCAAATGATAGTTACTGCTGTTATCAGTAATGATATAAAAGTATATCAAGACCTTAAATGTTGACAGATACAAACTAAATATTACCTGGTTTGCCCCAGTCATCACCTGTCATGTAAATAAGAAACATTGACTCTGGGTGATTTCCAAAAAAAGAAAAAAAGAAAAAGTTCATTGGGAAACTCATAGAAACACTTAGGAAGACTAGAGAACAAGTCTTGTAGGGAAAGCAGTACAAAAGGTGGGTTTTTTCATCCAGAATGATGGAAAATGCAGAGTATAGCTTAGGCTATGTCTACACATGCTGGTGTCATAACTGTCCTCCAGCACCACTGGTCCTGCCAGCTCCCAGTCCTGCAGAGAGGACGTCCATCAACCAGCCTGCTATTCCAGAAACCTGGATGCAGTTGCAACATGATAAAAATATTCCTCTGCCACTGTTTCTTGACCATCATTGGTTAAGGAAGCAAAGGTCAGAAGTTTTCCCATGAAGACCAGCATCCTCACTACAAGGGATTTTTGAGAGACCATTGGCATGCTCATTACTGAATTAAAGAATCTGATTCTAATCAAGATGTATATGGTAGAAAATTTCCCTCCAGATATTAAGAGGGAGATTCAGATACCAGAAACCAACAAAGGAAACTTTCAAGTGTTATCCCATTTTGTAAAGGCAAAGAAGTCTTTATGTGTGATCAAAATCCAAGTCATTTTTATCTTCACATTTACAAGTATGTTTTTATAGATTGGGTTCCCAGGGAATTAGGTTGTGAGACAGAGATTAAAGTACTTATTTGGAAGTGCTCTTAAGATTAACATCTGAAAGGGAAGGAGAGGGAAGGAGGACTGGACAGAGAGAAGCTGGGCTGCAAGGTAGCCTCCTGAAGGATTGAAGAATGGAGGTAACCAAGAGCTGCCACGATCCCAGCTATCACAGTCACAGGTAATGAAGATGATGATACAAAACGCAGAAAAGACAGAGGGTTTTTCCTCCAAGTGGTTCTCTTCTTTACCAGATTTTATCAGATTTTCTTCCGAGAAATCCTTGAAAGACTACATCTTACATCTCATTGGCCAAAACTAGGACACATGGCTGTCCCTAGCAGAAATGGAGGCTGGGAAAGTGAGTTTCTCACAAAGAAAAGAGAGTTAGCCATGTTTCATTAGACTCACTGGCCAACAAAACACACAGAGCGCCCACCCTCACAAACTTAAGACCTGAAACTTACAACCTTATGGAGTTTTCATTTAGTCCTTGCTTCTTCCCAGCCACTGAGCCAAAACTTTCACTTGAAGGGTCCCATCTAAGTATTACAATGATCCTTTTATGTGAGTTTGAACACACCCATTTTACAAATGAGGGAACAGAAGACCATAGAAGTTATAAGTCCAACATCACACAATTGATAAGCAGCAGGGCTCAATTCCAAGCCAATCAACTCAAACCCCAAAATTTGTGTTCATCACTGCTTCCCTATATTGCTTCCCGGTATGTGTCCACATGTGCAGTTATACTAGAGAAGTGGAAAGGAACACATCCAAGGGACCTGAGGGAGTAGGAAGACTTTATGGAAGCCTAAGAATGGGATTGACCACATATGACAAAGCGCAGCAAACAGAAGCATCACTTCATCTCTGAATCTACTTATGGGTGCAAAAGAGAAAATCAAAGTGAGATTTTTAAATGTTTGATCCAAACCATGTGTGGTCCTAGAGACAGCAGCACAGACATCACCCAGAAATGACAAATCTCGGGCCCTGTTTCAGACCTACTGAGTCAGAATCTGCATTTCAGCAAGGTCCCCAAGTGAATAACCACGCCTAAAAGTTTGAGGAATACTGTTCTAGAAGTTCATTGAGAGCTACAGCTGAGAAGCAAGCCAGACAAGCCCTGGATGTCTTAAACTTTGAAATTAAATCACTTCATAAAATAGACTGGACTTCATAATAAGCCAGCCACCATGCTGTAAATAGATGATCCACTTTAGTCCTCATGAGCCATCAACAAAGCTATGAGTTCACCACTATTATTAGTGGAAGATGAGAAAACTCATCTGATTTAGTAATCAGAACCAATTTCATTGCACTAATAACTTGGCAGAAATTAAGATGTGAAATTTCCATATTTGATTCTAGACATTTCCTTTTTCTGCACCACACATCCCCTCGTTATAGATATTCTAAGGAAAGAATGAGGTCATCTTTGTAAAGATTTTTAGTACAGAGCCTGGTACTTACCACACATAAACAATGAAACGAAATAATCTGACTCCCTTTAATGAGATTTGAGCCAGTGAGCTCTCCATCACCCAGATGTGGCTATCAGTTGGAAACTTCTAAAGACAACTTCTTCCAACACCCAGAATAGGTTTCACTCACTTTCATTTCCCATAAGCCCATGTTTTATCAAATGAAAAATAATTTTTTTCTTTCTAGCCTACAACAAAATGCAATTAGAAAGGTGAATCTGCACCCCTGGTTAAATATGGACCTCCAAAGTCTCACATAAATGATTTTGGGTTTTCCACTGTTTTGAATTATCTATGCCACTGCTTCCCTTATTGGCACTGATAACTGAGTGTTAACTACATTACATGCTATTCAATTCAAAATATTTGTGCAGCAATTATATGGATTCATCAAACCTAATGGTGCAGTCACAATTTCGTGAGTACTCATCAGTACAGCTCAGAAAAAAAAAAAATTGGTATATATAGAAATCTATTCCCACAAGCTGATAATTACAAAGTAAACATTATGTCTAATGTCCCCATACTAACCATCAATAGTAAACAAATTAGAAGGTTCTAAAAGATTGACCCTGCTGCTATGAGTATTTTTATGCACTCTTCATTAGAGATCAGATCCATCAGGGGCACATTTGTGCATCAATCAATGAGTAAACCATACTTGGGTGTAGCCTTTTGTTTCTAAGGTTATCTCTTTGTGTTGTTTTGAGATGTTCTCAGTCTCTTGTTTTTAGTGAGCCGGTACAGGCACTCCTTGTGGCCAACACTGTAGATGCCCTTCGCCATATTCGTAGCCCACCTGCAAGACTGCCAGGAGCCAAGGTGGACACTTTGTGTCCACCTGATAGCTGCCTATTTCCATCGTTCATGACTCTCTCTCTCTACCTGGGAGCCTTCCTTGATTCAGGAGAGCTTACCTAGTCAGAGAGTTAAGGCCCCTAGAAGAAGTGTTACCATAGGTTCCAATTTCACAGGGATTATCCAGATTTAGAAACATTGAACCCCGCCTCCTCACCTGGCTGAGAATCCCTCCCATTCCAGAGTTCTCACCTCATTCTACACCTGAACGCACTCGCTCCCCCACACACCCTCTACTTTGTCCTGATTTCAACTTTAAAAACTATAGTGAGCCTACCTGCAAGGAGAACCCTCAACCAGTGAAGAATTAGCATTGGAGGAATCATACCCCATCTTTCCTACCACGTGGTGGGTCAATTCCAAAGCTGCTTCCTCAAAGCTGCCCAGAGGGTTCCCAGGGGAATGGAGACCCAGATGCCCATGGTGGTAAGCCACCCACCAAAGCCTCTTCTACTGACTTTTCTCTTGTATTGACCTGCCTCATGTTCCCACTCCTTCACTTGTGCTCCCAGAGTCATCTTCCAAATGCACTTCTGCACCCAGCCTCATAGCACAGGATCTGCTTTGGGGAAAAACCCAAATAACACACCTCCTTTTGCTTAAGGACTTGACCCCCTTTTGAAACTTGGTGAAGGTCAGAGACAAACTCCCAGAGAAGCTTTATTCTCCCTTTGCTGGGTTTGCAGCTGGCACTCATCACATAGGAACAACCAAGAGAGTCTCTGGGAGCTGATGACACAAAAAGAAAAATCTGTGCAATCTACAGCTACCAGCCACCACGCAGAGCTACATCTGGGTTCCAGATGCCAGCAGCCATGATGCCAGGCAAGCTCCCATTTTCAGAAAGGGGGTCCTGGTGCAGCCAGGAGGGTCCTATGGCACCAGTTCCTCCCACAGACTGGTTTTGGCCCTCGCTCTGGCTTCTTTGATCTCCTGGCCTTTCTGTGGATCTGCCAATAAATTTCTTTTCTGTTTCGAGAAGTCAGAGTGCATTTTCTTGAAATGGAAAAGATTAACCAATGGGGGCTGTTTCCCCTGATGTATAAAAGTAACAAGGATACTCATTACAACCTGTCTGTTAGAGGCGAATATTGAAGATGAGCTAAATATCCTTCAGTAGGAGACTGATCAATTATGAAGCATCACATCAACAAGAACAAGAGAACTCTGAATGGATATGTATGGAATTATTCCAGGGTCGAGTGTTGAAGAAAAAGCAGAACAGCGTCTATGGTTTTCTATGCTTTCTGTTTTAAATATATCCTTGCAATATAAATGTGTGCACCTATGCACATGTGCAGCTATGCACACGTGTGCATCCAGGGTCCTGTACAGTAACATGTGTTCTCTGGAGAGGGAAAGGCCTGTCTCTAGCTAAAGACATAGATACGTTTGCACAGCATCGAATGTGTTCTATATGCTCACACAAGCATTGAGAGTCTCTGGAACTCCTCAAACAGGGTTTGCACCGTGGAGAGGAAGAAGAATGCTGAAAAGCAGGTATGAAATCACATCTCTCATTTCCTATATGTCCCTTCAAATCTTTGGGGTTTACACTTACAAGCATGTATCACCTGTATGAAAAAAATACATAATTTCAGTGAGTCAACAAGTCCAACCATCTGAGGAAGGAAAAGACAGAATAGAGGATTCTGGCACCCTCATGCAAGGAGGGAAAAAAGACTCAGCATTTCTAGCACGTTCAGCAAAAAAACTCAAGCAGACCTGTGCCAGGCCTGCTCCTGGAACCTCGGTCTATGTTCTCAGGATCAGGAGAGGGTTATGTCCAGATAGATCTCTGCATGGAGACCAGATTAACACTGTATTTATTTTAGTCAATATTTTAAAAAAGAAAAGAGTTCATGCTGGGAAGCAGCATATTTATGGGCATCCAAAGGTTTCACCAGATGCACAAAAGGAAATATCAATATATTGACAACCAGACATTTCCTAGACTGGCACCAACTGCCCAAGGGCAAAGGTTCTCATTCTCCCTACCTTTCCCGTCTTTCCTGGAATCTGGAGTGGGCAGAATCATGTGCTCATAGTGAGCATTTCTTTCCACATCAGCACGCACACACGTGCTCACCACACACCTGCACACTATTCTTAACTCTCGTAAACCCTAATGCAAGTCCTTAGAGCCACTTCTACCAGGATATAGTTTGGACATGATGCTTTCTGCCCTTCCGAATGCAACTTGTGTCTCTTTTTGACTTTCTTTCTTTCTCTGGGCACCCTGCCAAACACGTAAGGAGGTGACCCATTTTATCAATCTATTATAATCTCTTAAAGCCTCTGCCATTTCAAACCAATTTATTTTTATATGGCACCTTCCATAAAAATGATCTCAAAATACTTTGTTGAGAAGAAGCAAAATTATGATAGAACAGTTGAAACATTATAAAAAAAAAAAAAATGCTTGGTTGTGAGGATCAGGAGTTAAGCATATTTCAATAATTTCCTGTAAGTTCACAGCTTTTCATATACGAGCTTTATTATTCTTAGCAATTTCTGTCTGAGAGCACAGCGGTTGGCAAAAACTTACACTTAGGTCTAGATTATTCAGAGCGTGAGAAACATTTAAGAGCTGAATTGGGAAGGTACATTTGCATTTGTTCAAACCTAAAGCCCTTTTGTGAAGCCAGGGTCCTCTCCCTGCTGCCTGCTCCTCAGTGTTGCTCTCGGTAATTCCCTCTGAGTCTCTCTGTGGTATTTAGTTCTAGTCCTTTCTTGTGACTCTTCCCTGCTCAGGCCTCTGTGCCTCTAAACTCTACAAGTTCACCTCACATTTTGTCCATTTCTTTTCCTTCATTTTTTTCCAGAATCTTCCATGTGTATCCTGGTTCTCCAAAAAAAAAAAAAAAAAGTGTTTTGAGATGTGGGAGAGATCTAAACTCAACCCAGAGTGGTCCCTGATTTCCTGTTCACTCCTTTCAGACCAGTATCTCCAGGTTGTTGTGTTGACCCCCGCCTCCTACCATGCAGCTGTTCTATTCTGCTGACCAACACAGTGGATTCTTCTTTTGTGCTGCTTGGAATCATTCTCTTCCATTTCGGTCACTGGTCCCATGATCTCCTTGGAAAAACAAGGCCTCTGCCATCTGTGGTCCTTGTGAGTTAAGTGGAGTTTACCTGAGGGGCAGGTTAGAGAGTTGGGCACAGAACTCTGCTGACCCGGGTAGAGCTTTCCATTCCCCTGGTCCAATGACTGGTTCATGAATGAGTATATGACCCAAGTTAGGCCAATATGTTTCACTTCTGGAATTTTCCATGAGTTGTTAAGCTGGTAAGATGTCCATCTAGAGCAGAAATTGGCAAACATTTCTGAAAAAGGGTAAAAGAGTATAAACATTTGCAGCCTGTAAGTTTTTTTGCGACTACTCAACTCAGCTTCATGAAAGTAGTCATGGGCAGTGGCGAAAGAAACGGATGTGGCTGCCTTCCAATAACACTATCACATACACAGGCAGCAAGCATTTGGCTAGAAAGTCATAATTTGCTGATCCCTTCTGACAGCTATCTTTACCAAGTGTGGGGAGGACCATATCTGAGCCTGACGTCACCCACCATCAAAGGCAGAAAGGGCAAGGAAAGAATTCTGATGACAAGATATGAGCAACTAGATTCAGCTGTGCCTGAAGCTAGCACTGTCTCCAGACATATTCGACATAAGATTGTGGTCGGCAAAATGATGGCCGTGTGGACTCTGTGGCTTATGAAAATTGAGAAGAGTGTGCAGCAGGTCAGAGCAGCCAAGACACAGATACAACCTAAATGCCCATCAACAGATGACGGATAAAGAAGCTGTGGTCTGGATACTCCATGGAATTCTATGCAGCCATTTAAAAAAAAAAAAAAATTTAAATTGTGCCCTTTGCATCAAACTGGATCAAACCGGAGGGGATCATGTTATGCAAATTAAATCAGAAAGAAAAAAAGAAAAACAGGATGGTTTCACTCAAATGTGGAATATAATGAAATAAAAATAAATAAATAAACCCGGGCAAAATTCGTAGAACGCAAGATGACGATGGCTTCCGGAGTGGGGCTGGGAGCGGGAAGGACGGAGACAGGGAATGAGAAGGTGCTGGAGGACACAGGGACTCTGGTGGTGGGTGAGACGTGTGATACCCAGAGACTGAGAAGTGATTTCAGTGCCTTAAAATGAGTATGGCTTTGCCAACAAAGGAAATAATAAAATGATCATTTAAAGGAAGACTGGTGTGCAGGTGTGAACGAGTGTGTGTCTGTGTGTCCTGACGTAGAAATAAAATGCACAACAGAATGCGCATCCTCACCACTGACGTCTGTAGGTGTTACCGTGTATGGTCAAAAGGGACTTCACGGGTTGATGAAGGATGTCGAGCTAGGACGATTATCCGGGACTATCCCGGTAGGCTCTAAACATAAGCACGACTGTCCTCGTGAGAAAGAAGAAAGCAACATGGCACACACGGAGGAGAAGACGACGTGACCGGAGGCTGCAGATGCAGCCGTCGGCCGAGGAACGCCGACAAACGCCAGACGCAGGAGCCGACAGAGCCTCCTCGGAGCCTCCCGAGGGAGCGCAGGGTGGCCGGCACCTTGATGTTGGATGTCCGGCTTCCATAACGAAGAGGAAAAAAGTGCTGCTGCTTCCAGCCACTAAGTCTGTGGTAATTCTTCAGAGCAGCCATAGGAAAGTAATACAAGGAGCAAAAATAAATAATCATAAATTTACTGAATGTTGTTTAAGTTAGTGTGACGCCACTTGCAACTGAATGATTCTTGACTCATTCAACCTTCGAATCCTCCTGAGAACATTCTCATCTCCTTCAGCTTCTGCTCAGACAACTGCTTACACTACCAGATGAGTTGAAAGAGTAGATAACAAGTCTAGGTCCCCTTCTTTGAAACTCTGAGAACTTGATAGCTGAGAAGTCCCGTTTTTTAAAAAGTCAGAAGCTACAGCAAACTGCATTGACTCTTCAAAAATCCACTGGCCTCCCTGCAGGGGCCCTCCCCGTGGGAGGGTCATTCAGCTCCTCACCATTCAGGGCAGGCGGCCACCTGCCATGCCTTGTCCCGTGAAAGGTGAGCAGTCACTGATGTGAGCACTTCCAGGAAGGTGAGAACCAGCACAAAGTTCTACCAGGTTGTGGCTTCCCTTTGGCAGGAGTCAGCAGCATCCCAGGTCATGACTTGTCCATCAGCCTGCACCCCACATGAAGATGACGGGGAGCAAATCTCTGCCTGATGTGTGCTGGGTGGCCAACATGTGAGCCCCTGCTATGGGGCTTGTTTCTTACTGCACCGTGAGCTATTCTATCCTGACTTAGAGGAACCACCCCAGGGTGTCTGTGACAGCACCCTAAAATTCATCAAGAAAGACATGTAGATATTCCTAACAAAGGAGGCGAATTAAAATATATAAATGGCCTCAAAGTAGTTGAGAATGTTTGTGGTTTTGAAAGTGTAGGATTTCCTTACTTGACCACCTCTTTCACCATTTCCGATCTGTCTTCCATCTCTATCCCTCCACTGGAAATGTTCTCACCGCCACTGAACTTGACTTCAATTCCTTCACCTGCTTTAGCTCGAATCCTCTCTAAGCTCAGATGAATACAATCACTAACATTTCATGCTGATTCGTAACTTCCTCAAGAGTTTTTCCTCCTCTGACTTCAATGACTCCAGGTAACCCTGAGTATCTGCCTTTTCTGTCCCTTATCAGCTAATTTTCTAATTATCCCTACTTTCCCCTTAGTGCCCCAACACATTACTCTAGAGTGGACCTTCAGTTCTCTTCTCCTCTTCTCTTCTTTTCCTATTGCTTTATCTCTAGAGAACCAGTCCCACCTCCCATGTCTTCAGCACTCATCTCTTCTAGATTAAATAAGTTGCTCCAGATTTAACTGCCTTCTGCTCTTTCTCCTTTAGTATCTAAGTTCCCAGTAGGTATCTCTTGACCAACAGTCAACTGATAGTGTAGAACATCAGTGATTCTCATTAGCAGCGAGTGGAGGACCATCCTCCTAAGATGGTGAGTTTCAATCTTAGAGGAAGTGATTTGAAATAGTAAATTCACATTATCATTTTATTTTATATTTGAAACCCAAAAAAAGGTGAGTTGGTTTGATTTGGTTTGGTAATACAGGTACAAAAATAAAGCTTGATATCATCTTCCTCTGAGAGGTCCTCTTGATTGAGTCTGAGATAAGTATTAGAAGACAAGTGACTTACTGTGATGTGTTCCCAGGAAGCACTGGAATGGGCATGGGGACTTGAGACAGGAAATCAGAGGCAATCCCTACAGCGTTTGTTATCAATGTGGGTTCCATGTTAAGTTCTTACAGGTACCTTCTCAGCACCTTGGGCATCCAGAACAAAACATGCCTCAGAGTTGTCCAACTCGGAGGAACAGGCTTATTTATGTACCAATGACTCCCAGTGGTCATGGATTAAGGGCTAATCCTCAGGGACGTTAAAGTCCCAGTATTTCTGGCCTTCTTTGTAAGAGAAAGACCTTTGGCAAAGAAACACAGGTACTACCTGTAGGAATTTGGGCCCGTGTCCAATGAAATAACGAGGGCAAGGGCAGAGGGTCAGGACACTGGGGGACCCTACTAAGACTTAGAAGACTGGTGACCATTCGCCATACTTCTCTGCCTGCCTTAAATATCAGCCCTCTTTCATGTATTTGAGTGAATCTCTCTTTGTAAGTCTTGATAGAGGGAATGATCACCGACAACCGAAAAAATAAATAAAATCCATATGTTTCTGTTCCAAGTCGCCCTTGCAGCAATATGCGAGCACAGGATCATCTCCAGTCATTAAATGGGTGGATCTCCAAGGTGTTCTTCAAACCAGTCGATGACTTTACAAACAGAAGTGATCATAGTTAGAAACACAAAAGTCTTAGTCAAGATAACTTGTGCTTCCTAAGAAATGCCCAAGCTCCACCTGCAATCATACTTTGTTCTAGCACATGTTTACATCTTTATGATTTAAAGAGGTCAGGTGACAATTCCTACATTGTAGATGTAAACTCTTGGTCTCCTATTTGGAATATTTCTGGCCTCATTATTTCAAAATATATACCATTGTCTTTGGAAGTTTGACCTTTATTCAACTTCATCAGAAATTTCATTTTGGTCTTCAGAGTAGTCACCAATATAAGAAATGCCAATTATTCATTTCTCTTTTCAATTTACATCAGTTCAGCAGGCCTTATTGAATACTGCTGATGAGTGCGGCACGTAGCACTAAGAAACAAAATTTTCTTCTTGTCTTTTTGCATTTACTACTCCTTTTTGTTACCAGAACATGCACTTGAGAGTTAGAAGAAGGAATTCTATCCCGTTTCTTATGATTTAAAGTAGCTAAATCATAAATGGATGTTTTAATTCCAAAGGGTCCAGTATTGTTCAGTAAACATCCTACACACGATTTTGTTATTAAATGCATTCTGTTTGGCATCAACTTAGGATCAAACTTTTACATTTAAAATCAAATTTGAGCAAAATACTTGAGCCAAAACATCAATAAATAACAGATGGAGTAAATACCTCTCCAATAGCCCTTGGTCCATAACTAAATGTGACAAAATCAGTCTTTTCCTTTTTCATAGATTTGTGAAAGACTCTATCTGGAGGAAAGTCTAACTTAAACTCCTATGCAATCTTGGATTTGTTTAAGTGTGAAACCCACATGCTGAGGGACTAAGAGATTCATCTGGGACCTATGAGGCAGGTGATGCAGATGTTAAACGCACAATTCTCGTGGTTTCCACTCCCGGGAACGCAGCAGGACCTAGCGGGTGTCTTGGTTTCATTATTGTGGGAAGTTCATATGGGGATTATTTGGTCTAGAAGCCTCAGGGAACAATTAGTGACCTTAAGAAGAGGGCCGTTTGCCTATTTGGGCTTACCCAGACTCTCCCGGAAGGCAGCTCACATACGTCTACATCTAAGGTGTGCTGGCCAGCCAGGTGCGAGATGCAAAGTCAGTGAAGAGGAAGCATGCACAGGGGTCAGCTTTAGAGGCAACAACAAAAGTGCAGATTAGCAACAGTCAAAATGACCCTTACAGGCCCCTCGTGTCCACACCCACACACCATCTCCCCATCAACCAACAAAGACCATTTTCCTACAGAACCAAAGCAGAGGCTGTTTGCCTAACTTACATGACGGGCCATTATATGACCCATGTGCCTCTTCACGCGCTGGACCGCAGCCACCTGACTGAGCTGAGCTGCTCCCTCCCCGAGTGGAAAGACAGTGGAAGGAGCAGCAAGTCCTCATTTCCCATCTCACGCTCGGTCTGGAACATCACTGCGTAGACTTTGACGTACTCACCAGTGTTGTGGGGATTGTTTTCCCTCTTCTTCTCCCTTGTTCTATGTAAGTTTGACTGAGAAACATTGGAAGTGTGGATGACGGATTCCACGGGTCCCTCCCTAAGGCAGGCGCGTGGATGAACGGCGCACACAAGACCAAGCACCTGGGTACGTGGAAGGTCGCCCCAGCGGAGCGGTGCCGATTGTTCATTTCCAGCACCTGTTCTCATCACCTGGGCTTCTCTTCTGATTGGCTGGCCCTCTGGTTTAGTAGCTTCCTGTTACCACCTGTCTCTAAACTAAGGACACAAAAAAGATGGTCGCCCACAGAACTTGCAGGATTTGTCCAGCGATGTTCCAGCCTAACCAAGATGCAAACTATCCAAACGAAAGGCACCAGGACTTCTAAGAATAAAAGGAAGCTCCCGCCCTCGCTGACTATCCAGGTGTGCTCAGGTGGACTCATTTTGGCAACTCTCTCCAGCCCCAATAAAGCCAACTTCAGGGACACCTGCAGCCCATACTGAGAGCTTCCCCGGAGCCTGATGAAAAACCATAGTGGGAGCCCGAAGGCAGTGGGGAAAGGCTCGGCACAGGCCTGCGATCGCCTCTCTGCCAGAGTCCTCGGGAGCAAATGTCGCCACTGAATCACGGCAGGGATCACACTCTTGCCCCATCAAAATCTCCAGCTGCCTTTGGCAGGCACACAAAAGCAGCTCTGGAGGAAAACGCCAGACAGAACAGGACTCAGAAAGTGAAAGAAAAGGGTTGGAGCGAAATGAGAGAACAGAAAACAGCAGAATGTGGGAAACACTTGCCAGCTACTTCCCAACTGGTCACATCCAATTTGGCAGGCAGACGCGGGCCAGATCTGCGTGCGTGCGCCGCAAAGAACACACTTCGCCCACTCGTCCCGGTCGATGCTGCTCTGACTGCCAGGTGGGTCCCTCCTTTATCCGTGGTCATGCAGCGTTTCTGCCTTTTCCAGAACATCTCCGAGCTGGGCAAGGGCAGACAGGCACAAGGTTTGGTCTCCAGACTCAAGCTGAGCATGCACGGGGAGGGGGTGAGCCACGATCGTGTGCAATAGGTTTCTGGGGGAACGCAGTCTTTTCCACTTGTTCCTGCTAATGAGAAATTACTAGCTGGTTTCCAGAGGGAGGGCACACACGTGGTTCCTCGGCATCTGCATCCCAGGGCTGTATTGATTTAGCAACGAGGAGCCAGCACTGGATGTGAAAAACACAGTTCAGCTCTAGCTCGCTTCTCCCAAGCACCCAAGTCATCCGCATGCTCTTCTCCGTGCCAACGGGAGGGGCTCCGAGCAGCCGGCCCTGAGGACCGGCTGACCCTCCCAGGGCACTGCTCTCTGAAGCCATCTCGCATCTCAGGATGTCGCTGGACAACCACACCACGAGTCACGCCCCACATGCAGGAAACTCCTGCCAAGTCAATGTGCAGGCGGAGCCAGAACAGAGGCAGAAAGGAAGGAAACTGCACGCTGGCGAGCATGTGCCCCAAATAGGCGTGAGAAGGAGGTGTAAACAAATCTCGGCGTCTCTTACTTCACCCCCATGTCCCTCCCACAGGTGAGCATCTCACCTTGCTGAGCATCGATTTTGTGCAGTTTTCAGACAACATGGCTCCTAACCCAAGCCGACTCTTCCCTCTGGAATTCTACCAAAAAAATAAAATTATGATCCCTACCTGGAAGAAAGCCTGGCTTGCTTGGACTTAGTGACAGATGCTGGTTCTGATGTTGTAGTTTGAGGATGTTTCAGTAATTTTGACTTCAGGAGAATTTTCCCTTCAGCGATGACTTTAGAACCCAACTCCTCTGTAGGATGAGATTCTGCCCGGTGGTGGATGAGGACTCATCCTGTGACCCAAGATGAGCTCCCTGGGAACGGCTTCTGAAACTGGGATCTAAGAGTCACCCTGCTCTGTCCCCAGCCTGTGTCACAGTTAAAGGAACGCGTTGCCCATAAGCAAAAGGGTTTTCAGAATTATGCCAGTCCTTTATGTATGTTTATGTCCATATTTTTCCTGCCCCACCACCACCCTCTCATGCTTCTTACCTCAAGTCACTCTGAAAAACTCCTCTAACTCAATCCACCCAGATACGTACCTTGATCATCCTCTTTTTCCTCTTTATTCTCCACTGCAAAGACCCAAGTGACACAACACCTTCTATATAGGGCAGAAAAGAGACCAGCCAGAGACGTCATCGGCAGGACAGCAAGGGGGAAAGGAGGAGGAACAAGCCATAGTCAACATGCTTGTTAACCTGTGGCACATTGGCACGCTCTTGGCTCTTGGAAATCACAGGTTCCTTTACGCTTTGAGGACTGACACTGATGGTGGGACACGCGGGAGTCAAGGAGCCTGCTTGATGAATATTCCATGTCCCTCAACCTGGTCAGCTTGTTAAGTCCCAATGCTTTAGCTTGCATCTGAGGCCTGCCAGAATCCACCCTAGGATTCTCTGACCATCCTTTCTATACATCATTCTCTCCTGCAAATACACCTACCAGCTGTTCCCCACACGCAGGCCGCTTTCCCGCCATCACTTCACCGGGCTGACCTCTCAGCTCAGAGGCTCTTCCCCTCATCCCACCGGTTGGAAATCTGCCAAGGCTGTAATACTCCATGCAAATTCCACCTTCTTCATCCTTAAACTCCCCTGGGTTTCTTTTCCACTCATTTGATGGCAGTTACTTCTGTCTGTCTTTGGGATTGGGGAGACTCATTTACTGTTTCTGAATGACGACAGCTTAGTCCCAGAAAAGACCTAGATAACGAACGGGCACCTGTTAAAGGACAAATGATGTAAATTTAAATATAAAGAGATAAAAACAAAGCATGCACCTCTCAAAGACGACTAGGGGATTTATTGACACCATCACTAGATCATGCTTCTATCATGGAGTGCAAATAAAACGTGTGCTGTCTTGCATAACTTCTACACTCATGACAGACATTACTAATCCCCATCATGCTTCTCTGGACCCCAGAAAAACCGAGCCTCAAAATCAGATTGCAAATATAAAGCATGTGTGTTGTCTTGCACAACTTCTACACTCATGACAGACAGTACCCATCAATCATGACTCTCTCCTTAAAGGTTAGGTGGACCATATTTCCTTGAGGCAAAAACAGGACATTGGATGGCAAAAACGGGACAGGTTATGCACTGATGACTAAGGGGAGGGGAGGAGGTGGAGCAATCCGAGCAGGAGCAGAGCAGCCAGGCAGCAACAAGTAAGTGCTGTGGAATGTTGATCAACAATCACATAGTAACGATGTGTGGTCCAGCAGGACTTCACACAAACGGCCAGGGCCGGTGCAAGGAATTTTGGTACCTTAGGTGGAAACCAAATTGAGCGCCCCTCTAAGTCCCGCTCTAAATGTCCTGCCTAAAACACATGCCGCTTTAACCATCCCAGCGCCAGAAATACCCAATAACCCCCAAAAAGCCAGAGATAACCCAGAGTGCCAGAAATTACCCCCATAGTACTTACCTGTGACTCAACCACGCTGGGGTGTTCTGCTCCCTCTGAAGAAACAGGCCTGTGTGGAGTGGGGTGGGGAAGTCTTTTCCGGAACAGCTCCTGTTTCCTCACAGCGGGTGGGCGGGAAGGCGGGAACAGCAGTAGCACCCATGGCCCACCGCAGTCAGCAAAAGGGGCAGCTGCTTTGGGGCCCCCTCAAGAGACTGAGGCAGGGGCAACTCAGCTGCCCCTTTTGCCCGTGTTAAAGACGACCCTGGTTTATTAAAAATGGGACAAAATTGACATGTGTATTCGAATGACAGCACAGTCAGGAAATAAGGAATAAAACAGTACTGTCCCACTTAAAAGGGTGTATAAGGTGAGTCTAATCTCAGTAGGACCTCAGCATCTTTCCAACATGAAGCTCCACCGCTAGGTGATCTCTGAAAGGGAACCCGTCGTTCTCCCAGTTCTCCTCCATCAGAATTGTTTCCACCGATTATTTCACAGAACACATTCTATTTTTCTCTCGGTCCTGCTGGCTTCCAGACTGTACTCATCCCAGCCTCAGCTTACAGATTCAGCACTGGTTGTGGCTTCCCACACAACAGACTCAACTTATCACAGTTAAGTTTTCCACCAACTGAGCTACCTCAGGCCAGCGAGACTCTTCGTTCAACCCACTTGAAGGACCCTTGCCCCTGCTTTGGCAATGTTCCTACCCCAGAAAAAGAAACTCTTGTTATGTGCCCACCTAGAAACAAAAAAATAGACACCTTAAGTCAGGAAGGTCAAATATATATTGCATAGAAGGCAACTGCCCTCACTGTGTCCACTGTAAACATAGCTGGTGGAGTAATGTCCTCTCTACAGGCATCTTCCAAAGATTTCTTAACACCAGACCCCAAACAACTGTTAGAAACCAAACTCAGGCAGGCCCTCGTGCCTTAGCAGTTTAGTCCATGACCTCTGGCCAGCGTAGTCCACATACATGCCAAGAAACTGGGTTTGCAGTGGCAGGAACAACCAAGAGGAACAATTAGAATAAAAATAAATAAATGCTTCTTTCTGCTCTCTCCCTGCCTGCCTGCTCGCCTTCATGGCTGCCTGTAAATTTCCTTTAAAAAAAATCTGTTTGCACTTGAAATTTATTTGCCGTGTAAACCAGTGGGGATTCCAATTCTAAAATCATACAACTCCGTAGAGAAAATTAGATCGACCAGAGCTTTTTTCATTCCCCTCTTAATCCCTGGCACAGCCCTAGAATAAACCTGGAGTCCAAATGGACCATGTAAAAGCCACACCATGCAGGGCAGCAGCCGGAGACTATAACCCCGGCAGATGAGCAATGATAGTCCTGTAGCGACACAGAACGTGCCTTGGATTCTGAGGTCCCGGATGCTGAAAACCCGCTCACATTCGTTTTCTGCTTTCCATGGATGAAATCTTAGAAAAAAATTAAAACGACAACCTGCCACATTACATTACATCAAAGCCTGATGTAACATCATAATTTTTTAAAGCATTTGTTTTAATTTATGATGCTGCATGATGCCACAGAAAACTTGATTTTCCCTTGAGTACTAATAGATTTTGACAGTGATGGTTTATTCCAAAACTTTGGCAGACTGAAACGCAAGGAAGGCTGCCCCCAGTCAGGCATTTAGCTGCTGCCGAAGAACTGCTCATGAGTCACCGAGGCACTATTCTGTCTCATGTCCTGAGCTCAAACTCTGCAGTCTGTGCTGTCCACTCGAGTAGCCACTAACCAATATGGCGAGTGAGGACTTGACAGCTGACTCATCCCAACCGAGAACCACTGTAAGTGTAGACGATGCGTTGGGTTTTGAAAACTTTATATCCAAAAAATATATAAGATCTCATGAATAGTCTCTTATATCAACTACATGCAGATGTGTTTTAGATATATGAGGTTAAATGAAACATATTATTAAAATTAATTTCATTTTTTGCTTCTTGGGGACCACTGTTAGAAAAAATTTCATGACCTGTGTGACTTGCATTGTATCTCTATATTAATATTACTACAGAGCACACACTTTCTCCATGGGCAGGAAAGTCAAGCAGTTGAAAATTATAAAGTATTCAATGGATTATTTTTACAGGAAATGGAAGATGAAGTAAACCACCCCATTAAAATCTGGGATTGATAAGTGGAGGAACACAGATGTTAAATCTCAACAGGCAGATTCTATTTCTGAAAATGTTCTAGTATTTATGTAGAGACCTAAAGAACCCAGTCTCCCAAATTTTTCTCCCTGATAACCTATTTTGAAATGCCGCCCCCCCCCCCACATTGTTTCCAAAAGTTGGTGTCTACTGCCACACTCTGGTGGCTCAGTTGTTAGGCCTGTGCCTGGGGAGCTGTCCACATACGCCCAGGAACCAGGAGGCAACGACAGAAAAATAAACAACCAAAATGGAGTGCTTCTTCCTCCTCTCTCTTCCTTCCTGCCTGCTGCCCGATTTCCTTCATTCCAGCCTACCTGGCTTCCTCTTTTAAAAAAGAAAAAAGAAAAAGAAATGTGTCTATAAAGATTCCTTTCCAAAATAATTTTTATATTTCCACTTTCAAAAATGACTTAGTAGCATCGCACAAAGGATCTTCTGATTAGCATTCGTATTTCCTTGAAGAGTTGTAAATCCAAAGCAAAGGTAGAGAACTGGGAATTCCAATTAACTTATGGGAACCTAGGCTGCACAAGTCTAGGATTTTAATTCAAGAGTTTGGAAGATTGAAAATTGAAAACTGGGCTTTCTGATTTTTACCTTCAAATAGCTTAAGGGTCTAAATGCCTCAGGCTGAGAACCACGAACTTAATTCCAAGCTTCTCCTTTTACAGATGAGAGAAAAGACTGTAAAGTTGCTTATCTCCAAATGAGAACAATTTCCTCACAGTAAGATGGACCCAGACTCCAGGGTCAGGCTGGCATTGTTCTTTCCTGTGTCATATATTAGTTGGAAGCCTCCCTGTGTTAACAGGTACTCCCTTGGTTACAAGTGACAGGACATCCACTCGAACTGCTTAAATGACAAGAGAGAAGTGACTGCTGGATGGGGGGCTTCAACCACTGTCATTGGGTTCGACTTCCCACACAGATCACTCCATTCTAACTCAGGCTTGAGCCTCATGGTGACAAAATAGCTGCTGACCACCTCAAACTGATATCCTTTCAGCTGATGCCCAGCAGCAAAAGAAAGAGCATTATGCTTCCATTTACTCCAGTAAGATTGATGTTGATTGAGTCTGTGCATTTATCCCAGAGCTGTTCTCTGAAGAGGGGAGATCTTCTCCTCAGACTGACTAGGCCTGGAACATACGTCTATCCCTTCCACTAACTCTGTTTGCTCTTCTCCCTTCTCTCTCTCTCATCTGCCCATCTTCCCTTCCCAAGCCAAATAACCAAATTCTCTTTGTCCACGAAGAGAATTTTTTCCTTTTCCTTTGAACTTCATTTCTTAACAATTTTAAGATTTTCATGGTCTTAATGTCTGCCTGCAAGGATAGCTCAAAATAATTTTCCCAAAGACAAGTTTTATGCCTTAGGGAAATTCTAGTTCTACCTGTCAGGAAAATGTTTTTTACCTTGCTCCATTATTTATTTAATTTCTGATCATTTAAACCCAAACAACGAATATGAGTATATCTGACTTAGCAAATAACCAAAACAATTATATGTTGCCGAATGGTTTGAAATGTCTCCATTCCGCAGAATACACTTCAGAATATGAGAAAAATTCTACAAAAAGAGATGGTCAAAAAAATCATACAGCGGAAATGATAGCCTCTACCCAACAGATGTCAGGAGCTCCATCCTCATTTGTGACAGCTAAGAATGTCTCCAGGCCTTGTCAAGGGTCCCCATGGTGACAGAATTTCCCCTGGTGGACCACTACGGTCATATAAACGTCCAACCAAAGTCTGCCATTTGCAAAAGATCCCATCTTGAGAACCTCCTTCTTGAGAGATCGTTTCTACTGCAGAATAGCGTCGTGTCTGTGTTAACTGCCAGCCCGCCGTTTAAAACAACAGTAGCTTCTGGAGACAGTGTCTCCCCGCAGCAAAGACCAGCCCCAGATTCACAGCAGCACAAAAGGGCCTTCAGGAGCCTCCACTCTGCAAATCCACCTCAACGTCTCCTCTTGCCAAATGTGTTGGCACTGCTTTGGTCGCAAAATCTTTGCTTTTGGTAGGAAGCACAAGAAAAACAATCCTGGATTTCACAGATGTCCTGGCTTTTCAACTTCAGAGTCTAACACGCTGAAAAGAAGAACTAGATTCTCCCTCACTTCCTATCATCTATGTTCACAGTCCCTTCCCTGCTACTCAATGGCTCCTACCCAGATTCTCAACCTCTTTTGCAGCTGGCATTTGGGGTGGAATGAGTCTTTGTCCTGAGCCTGGCAGGTGCCTTAACAGCATCTCTGGCCTCCACCCACTAGAGGCCAGTAACACACATGCCCCCACCCCCGCCAAGCTGTGTCCATCAAAATGGTGTCCCAATATCCCCTGGGAGCAAAATCATCCCCATGCAGAGCCACCGGATTTGATTCACTTCATTTCTCTTTTCGAGCTCTCCTTCTCTTTGGATTAACCAACCCTGGCTCCCCTCCACCCCATTCCTACCATCCAAGCACCACCCAAGAGACACGTAATTGTGAAAGCCTTCATCAACCATCAATACTCTCATGTTGTACCTGAATTATTCTCTTCACTCATTCAAACATTTCTTTTTGAAAAGGGAGAAATTGCCACAAAACCGCGGTTTCGAGGCGCTCCTAGGAGCTGGAGTGGCATTCCTTTCTGGAAGATGCCAGCTCTGAGCCCAGGGCCCGTGCCACCTCCCAGGCTCAGCAGCTGCACTGTGATGATCCGTCATTGCAGAAAAATACAGAAAGAGCTTCGAATCCTTACTGCCCTCTAGAGAAATTCCGGCAGAAGAGCTCAATCTGTCGCCGTCAGCAGAAAAACAGGCTGCCAGACACAACTGCGCCTGGCAGTTGTAAAGCCAACAATTTATTTGCCGGATTTCTTGAAAGACAGTCTCCCAGACCCTTCCCTCACAATCTTGCTCCTGACAAGGAGCCCAGGCCGGCGCGGGCACTGACACGCTAGTAATTTTGCCAATTCCGGGCCCACTCCCCCACACCATGATTTTCTGCCCACAAATGAATCACATCCCGACCTTCTGCAAAGTAACAATAGGGCCATATTTTAACTGCAGATACTCAGGATTGTACAGGTGTGTTTTCCAGCCTTTGTTTACTGGCCTACCAAGGGTCATATATACAGATTTCTTTCTGCCGCGTCTCAGAAAAGCCAGCCCTGAAAAAGGATTTCGCTCATTCTTCATGGTGGCATTCAGTTTTGGTGGCCTAAAACTTATTGTCACGGTTGGGGGTGAAACATCATCATTTTTTTCCCCTTTTTTAAAAAAAGCTTTTTAAAAAAACATGGGATATTGACTTGCCTGGTCCCGAGTGACCGGCTATATGCCAGTGAGAGCCTCCAGAGTGAGGTTAAAAGAGAGCTCTCCCTGCCAAAGTCCTGAAAAAGTTATCCTCACTCTAACTCTGTCTCCCGAGCAAAGTTGGAAATCAAAAGAAATAACTCTGAAAAGTATATTCTTGAAGACAAACAGGAGATAGGAAATCTTGCAGGTTTAATCAGAACTTTCAAATCATTGTTTCCATCATGACAGGCAGCAGCAAAAAATGCTGAATGTTTATGCCTAATGGGTTTGCCCTTTGCCAGACAAATCCTTTTAGCTCCGGCAGGGAAACGTGTGGTTTTGATGAGTTCTTGGCGAGAGGACACAGTGCCCTCTACTGGTCACACGTAAGCATAATTTCCTGGGGGCCCTTCACCCCGTTCCGCAGGCTGCAGAATATTACTACCCAGGGCGGACAGTAGCCGTGGGGATTCACCGGAGCCTACGGTTTCTTTACCATTCCCAGGGCTTGCCACCCTCTGACGAGAAAATAAGGTGTCTGATCCTTTCCTTTGTTATCAATAGCTGTGAAAATTATTTTTGCCACGATATAAATATGTCAAATAGCAATCCTTAGGATATTTGAACTCCATCAGACATAAAATAATATGCACACACATACCACAGACATAATGCCTCAATGAAATCATGTTTTGCTGCTGAATAAAATAATTGTCTCTCTGGAGATGAACCATCCATCCATAAGCCATCTAAGGTAGCAGAAAATCAGATCGAAAATTCACCCAAAAAATATTTTTTGAAAGAACTGGGGGGCGGAGGGGAGCTGAGCATGCTTTAGCTTGAGTCTGTAAAGGCTCTTTATTCTTTACTGAATGAGACAGAGAGTAAAAGGATAGGATGTATTTATCTTTCCGCTCCTTGGAAAATCAAGATACTGGTGCTTCTGACCTCTTTAAAAATATACAAATGCATCCTCTCCCACTATTTTCATCTACCAAATTACAGACGCCTCCTAATTTCGCTAATTACCAACAACTAAGCACAGGAAACAGAAAAATAAACGCCAGTTTATTCACTTTCGCAGGAAAGCTCTTGGAACGTTATCTGCACGGAGCTGTTGATCTGCGGAAATGTAAATGTCATTTCTAAATATAGCACTTGGGAGCCAGAAAACCAGCATTTCTGTTGATGAAACACCTTTGGGGAAAGAGGCAGCGCTTCTCCCCGACACGTGGACCAGGCACGAATCTTCCGCTTGGCCCTGCCTCCCGGAGGGGCCCGGCACCTTCTCGCCCATTCCCAAACTTGCTACCGTACCAGATTGTGAAGCAAAGCAAATAATTTCCTGTGCTTCTCTCCTCTTGCCTTGAAAATAAAAAGTAGACTTCCTTTCTGCCTCCTAAGCCTGCCTCTATAGTTAGCAATTCTGAAAAAGTCACAAAGGAAGCCAGAAAGACGGGACGTGGGCTGAAGACCAGCTTACTGGGGGATGTGCGTTTGACCCCACAGCCAGGCTCCGGGCACAATATGACCAGCCTTACAGCTTTGCCTCCTGCTGGCTTCCCTCACACAGCCGTTCTGGAAGGCATTCAGGTTCTGAAATACACCATTCTCTTTCTCACCTGGCAGCCTTTGTCCAGACTCTTCCCTCTGCCCAAACCTTCTCCTACCTGCTTTGCAATCCTAGCTCTTTCTCATCATTCCCCCTTCAGGTGGCCACTCCCGGTAGGAGCTGTTTGTGACATCCTGGACCCCTGGATTTTTCCAATCTCCCCCACCCAGGCTGGGTCTGCTCACCAAGGGTTCGATGCTTTGACGTAGGCATTTGAAATGTTTGATTTGTTTTTAACAAGGAAGGGCCCCTGCATATTCATTTTGCACTGCGCCCCACAAATTAGGTATGGCTCTGATCCCAGGGCCATGTCCCTCATCAAGCTAAATTTGTCATTGTTGATTTGTCATTGCATTTGGGGGCAAAGGTGGGGGATGCTGACCTATTTTCTCCATTGGACAGAAGTGGTATCTGTTCTGCTTACTGTCTAATCCAAGCTATCCAACAGAAGGGTGACAGTGTTCTCTTTCTTTGTAGCCAATATGTTAGCTCCGAGTCACATGTGGCTCCGAACCCTTGAAATGTAGCTGGTGCAGCTGAGGAAGTAAAATTTCACTTGATTTCGTTTTGACTAATGTAAACTAAAATGGAAATACCCTCTGTGTGGCTAATGGCTATACCACTCCGAACAGGTCTGATGCCTAAGGCTTCGTACAGCAGGTGGTAAACGCGTCTGGGATATCCCAGGACTTTTTAATAGAAGCTCTGTGGCAGTAATGCGGCACTTTGGTAGGATGGATCAGAATTCCCTGAGGAGCTGGTTGAAAGTCAGGAATCCCTGTCCCATCCTCTTAAGATTCTGATTCAGACAGTTCACAAAAGCAGGCATCTGGTCTACCCCCAAAGTGTGAGACGAATTATGTCTAGTTTATGGAAGAAGCTGGTTTTTACACCATTATTTAAATCTCTCCAATTCTCCCATGTCAAATAATGTTAACACAAACACTATTTCTAGAAGAATGAACCAAAAGTGAAAATGCTCTAGTGACTACCAATGGCCCTTTTGAGCGATATCTAACCCAGTAGAATTCCAGTGGAGAAAACCCATTTTGATCTTCGTTTGGTTTGGATGTAATGAACTTTGACCTATTACCTTCACTCTTAGACGCTAGGAGTGATGGACTGCTTTTCTTACAAGTCTCAAAAATTATCGATGAAGATTTGGATGATACCGAGCATGAGGTAAAAGGGAGGGCTGTGTTCCAGAGATCCATAGACCTCAATTATAAACGGGGAAGGGAAGAGGTGGTTCGGTGTCTTTGTTCATAAAGGTGGAGTATGTATGTCCTTTTTAGTGACTTGATCGCATTATTCTTTCTCCTTTCACACACAGTCACACAAAAATGCAGAAGGCTGTTCCTGTCCCAGCCTCTCTTCATGTACTTTTGTCTTTGACCAGTATTGTAATTCAGCCCTCTAACACGAGTGCTTTTCCTCCACTGAGCTATCACAGACACCTTCTTAATCAACATTACACACAGTAGCATAATAGATGGCACCACAGCGGATACAAGGAGACACCGTAATTCACTCCAGGCCTCTGCTGATGGCACACACTGCAGGACCAGCTTTACGGAGCGTGCCTGAGCCCAGAAAGTGAATTCCGATCTCTGCTCACTCAGGGAGCCATCTGTTAAGGAAACAGATTGAAATGCCGACCTTTTCATCTCTGTCGTTTACAGAGATTTCAAACTTTTGCTGTAAAACTTCAACTTTCCAGCCATGAGCAGATTAAAGTTCCTTTCTGGAGGCCCATTTGGTTTTGGATTCCCTCTTGGAACTGACAAATAGATTAGTCTTCTTACCACTCATGGCCACCAAACTATGTGGCAAGAGGCGAAGGCATCCTGCTCTCGTGGACGTGTGGGTGAGCACACCTGTTCCCTGACCCACCTCCCTCTCCTGAGATGGAAGACCCCAGTCGTTTATCTTCCCACCTTCCTTCGCAACACGTGCTGACCGTGTGCTCCATTTTGGGCCAAGGAGACATAAAGGAGCACCCTCTGGGAAGGATGTTTTCCTCGTTTCCAGGAGAGAGGCATCAGAGGAAAGACCTTTCCGTCTGCTGGCCTTCACTCTTACCCCCAGCCCCAGACTTCTGACTCTGGGTGCTCCCAGAGGGTGACTATCTGAGAATACAGCCCCCACCTTGCAGTCCTGACTGGGACATACCTGAAGATGAGAAGACACCAGCTGAGGGAGGAATGAAAGGAGAGAAAAATCTGAGCACTTGATGGTCATCCTGGGTTGTGGAACTAAGCAGTCATAGTTCTGTCTGTCCGTCCACCTCCAGGCTTCTTGCTAATATTTTATATTGGGTTCCTCCAAAGCAGAGCCTGAGACAAGCATTTGGTGACCACGGGAAGCACGAGTAGGGGAGAGGGAGGTGAGAGAGGGGAGGGGAGGAAACCAACTCAGGGTGAGTTCATGAGCAGGTGACCCCTTAGGATATCCAAACCCCATCCTACACGGGATATGCCTTCATTTGCCACAGGGACACGGGCTGCATTACTGGTCACCAAATCCAACCTGTCTTTTACTGAGGGCTGCTACATGGCATTCGCCTCCTGCTCAACAAGCTTACTCAGACAGCCAGAGGAAGCCCAGGGCAGAGAACCCAGGTGCTGTGCACTGTGTGAGGACGGGGCTGTGGGGTGCAGGTGCGTGGAGGTGGTGTTAGGTGGAAGCCCAACAACTTCTTCGACAGTAAACCAGAAAGTTCTTACATTTGAGTCACTCTTTGTCAATAGTCTATTATTGGAGGCAGACATTGGCCCTGACTGACAGCTTTGTGGAACTGTTCCTCAAAGCCATTTGCGCTCCTCAAATTCCCCAATGGCCCTGCAGTGAAGTGACATGAATGCTAATTCATCAGCGGATCCTGGGTGAGCACTGGCTCTGTCTGAAGTCACCGTGACGGGGAGCAAAACAGACAGGGTTCCCTGCCCTGTGGGCGAACACGCCACTGGGGGAGAAGGATGCAGAGAGAACAGTCCTCACACTCGCAGCTGGGTCACCATGAGGGGTGGTAAGCAGCCCACTGAAAAAGCGAAAGGATGATGAGAGAGTGCAGCAAATTTAGATGTGGAGTCGGGAGGGCTGACTCGGCGTCTGCAGGGGCGAGGGGAGGCAGCCGGAAGGGAAGAGAGACATGGGGAAGAAGCACTCTGGACAGGGCATTAATAAGACCCCGATAAGAAGGTCCCTTGAATAGCATCTTTCAAGAGCAAAGAAAGAATTTGATCTTCTTCCAAAGCTTCTCATTAGGTTGGTTGGACTGGGAAGTCAATGGATCATTCCAAGAGTCAGCATTTTCTCTCGAAAACAAACAAGAAGTCACAGCAAATCTTAATAGATCCTGATCGCCCTCCTTCTTTGGACTGAAAGACAACTCCTGTAGGACTTTATCCTCAAGGGATTTAAAAAAAAATAGTTGTTCACAAAAAAAAAAAAAAAAAAAAAAATTCTTTATGGGGGAAACACTACAGCATTTTTTTATGTATATGTAGATATAAAGAAAGTCTGGTTCCCAAGGCGGACCTTTTGAAAGGTCAGGTTCATGAGCAGGGACTGTGCCTTTGGACAGGCTTCCCTTTCTCTGGTCCTCTCCTTCTGTCTCCTCTGCAGATTCGTCTTCAAGTCCACGAAACCCCAGCGGAATACACAGCACTGTTTGTAAAACACTGCTAAAAATGCTTTTTTTTTCTAAATAGTAAATCTGACATTTATAAAGAGACTGTTTATCATTTAAATCAGGGGTAATCAAATGACCACCAGGCCAAATCTGCCACCACTTGTTTTTCTAAATAAAGTTTAAATGGAACACAGCCACACCCACTCATTTGCACATCGTCTGCAGATGGTTGGTTGGCCGACTTAAGTCATTGTAAGACTTTGTAACCTGCAGAGTTTCAAAGAGCTTCTTTCTGGCCCTTGTAGGAAAAATAAGCCAACTCCTGATCTAAGTCATTGTTGGCTACAGCAGGTATAAGATATTTATTCCAATGCTCATCCTGGCCTAAAAACTAACAATAGAATTGCCACAAAAGCATGGAGGACTAGGCAGAGTCAGGGAAATCACAATGGCGTCTTGAGACCCCTAAGTGAAGGCGGGAAAGAGGTACTGAGTCACCTGGAGGCCAGCCCACCTCCCTCCCACCCCAGAGGTACAACCTGATTTTCCAGCAAACTCACAAATCCTCTCCGCCTCCCTGATCTCTCATCTCTGGAGCTTGTCCTTGCTGCTACCAGAGTCTAGGGGACCCCTTCTCACTCCTCTTAACTCGACAGAGCCGCATCCTTCTAGCTCACCGTCAGTACTGCAGGCTTTGAGAGTCTCCCCCAAGCTTCATCTCTGCTCTCTCTTCCTGCGTCTCCACCCATCACTCTGTTACAGTTGATGGGTTGCTTTTCTAATGTTTCCAATGCATATAAACTCCACTCAGTGAGTGATATACCTGCCTACTTTACTGTGACGTTATTCCCAAATTCTAACCATTTCTGGTACATGGTGATTAGACATGGTGATTAGTTTGTTGAGTGAATGTATTTGCATGAAGGTTTTTAGATGAAACCATGATGAGCCAGACCATGATGCAAATGCAGTAAGAAGAATTACACACTGTCTGTCTTGGGTACTAATCCCTAGTCTGATCCTGTTGACAACTCCCTGTCTGAGTGGGAGATGGTCAGACAGACGGGACAGCATGTGCAAAGGCCCTGAGGCAGGAAGGAGCATCAGGCACTGGAGCCATGGGAACTAGAACAGAGGCACCGGAGCACAGAAAGTCAGAGCAGAAGAAGGTTGTGGCCAGGAGGCACACAGCTTGTACATTATGTTAAGAATGAGTCTTCATCTTATCCTAAGAGCAATGGAAGAGCCACAGGTTTTTCCTGTCAGTGCTTGACTTGATCTGTACCAGCTGTGTCAGATGTGAATTTAAGTGCCTGTCATGATGCTAGATATTAAGAAGATGCTTAAGAAATGGTTGTCCCAGTGCTCGCAACGTTTTACATGAAGGAAGCATAATTACAGTTAGGTAAGGACTTTGACAGAGTTAGAGAGAACTAAAAGTGGCCCCTGCATTTTGCTCCTGCACATGAAAGGACTAGCTTCCCGCAGGAAGTAGCCTTTACTGTTGCTCTGTGCCAGGGGCAGACTCGTGAAGGACAGAAATGACTGAATGCAACCCATCAGATGAATCCTGTGACCCAAATACATAATAACCATCCTGGAGACTCTGAAAACATGACATTGTTCACAAAAACCATTAAGTGAAAAAGCAGAATTCCACTTTCAGTGTGTACCAACTTTCCATGTGTACCAGGGGTCGGTGAAGTTTCTGAAAAGAGCCAGACAGCAAATACTTGCAGGTTTCACGAGCCCCGTGATCTCTGTCAGCACCACTGAGCCGTCTGCTGTTGCATAAAAACAGCCTTAGAAACAAGGCGCGAGTGAATGGGTATAGCTGCGTGCCGATAAAACTTTATTGACAACCATCAAGCAAACTGTGACCTGTGGGCTGTAGTCTGCTGAAGCCGGGTCTGGTCTGTCCCACAGACACAACCAAATAAAGGTGTGTGTGTGCATGCAGACAAAGGGGAGCACTGACGAACAGAAGCTCTCATTGTGATGGGGATGAAAGGATTAGCTTCGTGGTTCTGTTGGTTTTGCCTACTCAGCATTCATTGATCTTTCTGAGAACAACTTGAATAGGGGATACAAGCAAAAGAGAACTAGTTTTCCTTCATCGTTAGTCCACGGGGGTCTCACCTCTATAGCAGGACACATTCCCAGACCCGGTCCCAGGATCATGTCATTGCCTTGGTCATCGCATTTCATTCACAGAGGAGCCCAAGGAGACCAATGAGAAGACCTCTTGGATTTTGTTCTTGTTTTAATAATAATTAAGAAAGTGCAGACTTCTTGCTGCTGAGGTTGCTGGAATCATGGTGGAGGGATTACAGACGCTCGGGACCCTCTTGTCATCCAAAGGTTGGTCCTGTTCACACGCTGGGAAACAGAAGGAAGGAATGTGCCTTAGAGACGTGATTGGCATCTCAGGATGGAGCCTTCCCCAAAAAGAGCCCTATTCCTCGCTTTCCCGTGATGTCAGCCCACGTGTTACTCCTCCATCTCAGCTTGTCCCATTTGTGTTTGCTACTGCCACTCTAAACGGAATGACCTCATCGTCAATGGGCTATTTTACTTAGTTTAAAAAATCCTTTACTATCTTTATAATATCACTAGCCAACAAATACCATTGAAAGGAGATGAAAGAAAGGCAGTGTATTTTTTAAATAGTAATGTTTCTTATTTCTTTAGCTCACGATGCTATGTTCATTTTAGGGTACTTAGCTCATCTCTGTCTATATTTCACACCACACTAATGGCCAGAGTTCCAGTGTCCTTTCCCTTTCCCTTCTTATCCCCATGTGCCCCCCCCCGCCCCAGCCACAGTCCTGTGTCCTACTATTTTGGCTGGAATGTGTATATTCACTTGTCTTGTTGCATTACAGTCTGCTTATGAATAAAACCATCCTGCATTTCTCTTTTTCTTTCAGACTTATTTCACTTAACATGCTCCCCTCTAGTTCCATCCAGATCGTTCCAAAGGGCACGATTTCACATTTTTTTTAACAGCAGCATAGAATTCCATGGAGTATCTAGAACACAGCTTCCGTATCCCGTCAACTGCAGACCGACATTTAGGTGGTTTTCCTGTCTTGGTTCTTGTGAGCTGTGCTCCTATGAACATAGAGAAGCAGATTTTTTTCTGATTAGAGGTCTTCTGTCCCACCCCACAGGAGTGGATCAAATGGTAGACTCATCTTTATTTATTTGAGGAGCCTCCATACTGTTTTCCAGAGAGATGGTACCAATTTTCATTCCCACCAACCGTGTAGGAGGGTTTGAAAGGCAACATATTTTTAAAAATGCCTTTCCCAAGTGAAAATCGAACCCTATTTTTTTTTTTTTTTTCCGTTCTCCCTCTCTGTTGAGGGACTGACCCAGCTGTAGGTCTTACATTCGACCAAGAGACTCTAGGTATTCTCTCCAGAAAGTGACTGGGAGCCTATTTTGAAGAAAATATATAAAGACAGGGCTGTCATGGAGATCACAAATGATGACAAGGAAAATAATTCAGGAAAGGCCATCTGACTCTGCAAAAATGTGGTGACACATGTAAGGACAGCTCCGAGTCCCCACAGGAACTGTGACCGTCACATGACCACGCCACCCGGAAAAAAAGACTTTGGGAAGAAGCACAAATCTAACAGCGTCACCGTCGTGCTGAAAAGCAGGCCGCGAGTCCGCCTTGCTCACTTGAACCCCAGCTCCCACAGTGGATGAGATCCTGACAGAACACAAACTCTCGAGTGGAAGAAATATCATCTTCTGAAATCCTTTGTAACTCAGTTTCACCTCTTTCTAACTAAAGTCCCCCATTTGCCTAACAACAGAAAATTCAGACGCACCCTGATCGGGTAGCAGTTCGGTCAATCACTTCCAAAAGATGCAAGCCACGTGCCCCTGGGTTCCAGTCCCACATCTGGGGGAGACACCAGTGTCAATGACTAAATAAAAATAAAATAAAGGCTTCTTGCTCCTCTCTCTTCCTGCCTACCTGTCTACTCGCTTTCAGTCCTGCCTGCAACTTTCCTTGAAAAAGAAAAAGAAAATTTAGTCCAAGGAATAAGAGTAGACGCTCATTAGGGAGACCAGAGTCTGGTTTGTCTGCTCTCCGCTGGCGTCTGGGAATATTTTCTGCTCTTACTGGGGTTGGCATCTACCTCCCGGCATGCACCGATGCATGCTTGTTACTCCTGTGTTTCTAGCTATTAGACCTACCAAGGTCAGCACACTGCTTCCCTGTCCGAGCCTACGTGAGCCGCTCGCCACAGCATTCTGGGGAGCAGGGAAATCACCTCCGGTTAGAGCGGAGCCCTGCTACCTGCCTCCCACGGGCCAGAGCTGGTCAAGCGGTCACAGCCATGAAAGAGGCAGGGTTATGTCCTGTTATTCTCAGTGACAAATGCCTGGATGTCTCAGGGGGATCCAGACCCTAAGAAAGCAAGGGAGATATTAGGAGAAAACAGATGCTCCCTCCCTCAGATAGTTAATATGAACCTCAAAATTGTCCGGGGCTCAAAGACTATCGGAAACAAACAACAGCTCATATGTACTGAAAACCAGTAACACAAGAGGAAAGACGGACCATAAAGTTAAAAGAGCAAAGTTATATTAAGAAATTTTACAGTAATAGATTTAAGATTCTCTAAGGAAAAAGCACAAGTGGGAAAGAGAATGCAGTTAGTAACTAAGTGGGGGAAGGGGGTAGATGGCTGGGAATAGACGTCTAAGAATCGAGGCCACCTCAAAACGTGAACAAACTTTTCACAGTCATTTTCTTGATCTTTAAGAGAAATAAACTGAGCGCAAAGCAGGGAAGGTGAGAAAAAACACACTTATAAATGGAAATGCACGGAACAAAGTGGAAAATTCCCATGAAGCCCACAGCGAAGTCTCAGAACAAAGGGAAACATTTTAGGGTCAAAGAAAAATCAAGGAAAATGAGATCCTCACAGAGGAAAACGTAACTGTGAGGGGAGAGTCAGATTCAGGAAGAAACCAAACGGGGCGTCCCCACTGAGCGCTGACCCAGGGACGGGTGAGACCTGGTTGCGGGTTTTGGAAAATGGAAAATTGCATGCCAAGTTCCATCTGGAGTTTGCATTTGGCACCCTCTGGCTTTGCACTGTTCTAATTTTCAGAAAGAGAAGAACCTGCCTGCTTTAAACAACACGCAAATTAAGGTGTGACTTCGGGCTCCATTTTTTATTATATATAACTATCATCTGCTCTGGAGTAGCTGGATTTCTTCCACTGAGTTCATAGCTCCTTCTGTCTTTTTTAAAACACATTTTAAAGCTTCACGTTTCTCTCTGGAAGATCTACCAGAATGTAACAACAGATTTGAAAGCTTAAATGTATATTAATCACAATGCCTACGACCACCATCTAATGTAGTCTTTACCTTTTACTGACAATGTGATTTCTAATTAAATACATGGCGCATAATTAAGATCTGAAATGTGGAATATATTTCTGGTTCTTGTTTACTGTGTCTAAGAAGCTCTAGCAGGGAATAAATTTAGCTTCCTACTGCAAAAACTTAAAATTTTATAAATTGAATGAATGATGGCCACAGTTGGGTTTTGGGTTTTCAATGACATTTCGATGACCCATTCAAGATGGCGGACAGAAACTGGCACCGACTGTGTGTTCATCAGTGGGGTGGGGTCATGATCAAATAAGTTATTATGTATTCGTACTGTGTGACATATGCTTTCCTCAAAATAGCAGAGGAGAAATGTAGGCATTAATATGGAAAAATCTCCAAGACATGTTATGTTCAACAAAACATATAGTATAACTCCATTTAGCCAAAAGAAACAGGTGTATGTCTATATATGCATATATGTATGTGTGTATATGCAGATGTGTCTGTGCATATCTAGAGCGTGTGTATATGGGTCTCTGTAGACGTGTGTGTGTCTGTAATGAGTGTGTGCACACATAGATGAGTATATGTGCCCATGTATATATGTGTGAATGTGTGTATAGATGTGTGAATGTATATATGTGCACACATAGATGAGTATATGTGCCCATGTATATATGTGTGAATGTGTGTATAGATGTGTGAATGTATATATATGCACACATAGATGAGTATATGTGCCCATGTATATATGTGTGAATGTGTGTATAGATGCATGAACGTATATATGTGTACATATAGATGAGTGTAAATGTATATGTGTGTGTTCGTGTATAAGAATGTGTGTTTAACTGCACCATACATACATGTTCATACATATTCAAACACCGGGAAGAGTGTGAAACAACAGACACTAAGTGCAAACGCTGATTAGCTCTAGAGCAGGAGTAACTTTTTATGTAAAGAAATATAAGAACCCTAGAGGCATCTTTTATGTAAAGGGACAGACAGTTTGCTTTTTGTGGGTTAGCCGGTCAACTAGCAGCTGTGCCCTCACGGCACGAAAGGAGCCATAGACACCACGAAGTGAAAGCTCTGGGTCCCCTGGGTGCACCTGGGTCCCCATAACATGTATTCACCTAGACAGAGCGGGTGAGGAGCCACTGGAGTTGGCCCGTGGTGGCCATGTAACAAGCCCTGCTCTAGAGAAATGACGCTGTTTGGACAGCGGGTAAGAAGGGGAGAAGAAGGATTTCTTTGATTCTGTAGACGTTTGATTTGTTTTACAAACACTCTTACTTGGAAAAGCATTTACTTAAAAGACTTGACAACCATGCATTAGAATTGGGTAAATCTAAATATTTTCATTTACATTTGAGTAAATATAAACACATTACCAAAAAAAAAAAAAAAAAAAAAAAAAAAGCAGCTTTGTGTCCTCTTCCTAGTGGGTGTGTCACAGTTTGTCCTCAAAAAGCAGAGGTGTCATCCTCACTGTGCAGATGAAGCAGTGGGAAGTCTAGGGTCAAGTGAGCAGACTCCGGAACCCGGCTCTCTGAGGTTAAAACTCGGCTGTCTCCTCCTAACTTTAGACCTTCAGCAAATCATTTAACACCCCAAAGCCTCAAGTTTCCTCATCTTTAACATGGGAGTTAAAACAACTGTTTAGAGGGGTATTATGAGATGTCAGTAAGCTAACACCTAATTAACCCAGACCCTTCCACAAAATACACTCTCGGTTACTACTAGTTTTTAATAGTATATCTCCAAAATACATACAATTTCTTTCCTCAAAATAAAAGGGAGAAATGTACATTTAGTAATTGCTTATGTTTTGCCTATAAATGAGTAAATGTACTGTTGGATCTAAGATCTGAGTAATCAGTGAGTGTGTGTGTGTGTCCTACAACCAGCCACCCCAGAGCCATCTTATGCTTCCTCCTTCTAACAACAAATGTCCTTGCATGTTAGCTGTCCATGGCCCCCCGCTGGACAAGACATTTCTCAGCCTCCCCTTTAGCTTAACTAGCCACGTGGCTCCACGCTGGCCAGGAGAAGAGGGGCTTAAGCACAAGCAAGCCCCCTTTTCTGCAGGCGGCAATAACAAACTCATCAGAGTCAAGGGCAACACTCCAGGGTCAAAGGCAAACTCACAAGAGAGAAGAAATCTAAGTCATGGTCAGCATCAGGGAACATACCTGACTGCCAATCGCCCAGTCTTCAGATGAGAGAGAGAGAGTATACCTGAGTTAAGACCTGTTAAAATAGCTGTAAAAAGTGGATAATAATAGAACAGCAATCACTCAAGCAACTCTTGCTGATGGCACAAAATGACCCCAAAATACACATTGGCTCAATACAACTGACACAGTTCTTGCTGACACAACTGTCCTGGGTCTTTCCAGATTCCTATGTCTGTGGTTGGGAGAGGAAAGCCCTCCAGACTCCTTAGTGCCTGGATGAGAGGACTGTCATCCTCAGGAGGTGGCTTCCAGCCTCTATGGGCATCTCGGAGAGGAGGTTCCTGGAAGGGTGGCCACGGCCAAGTGTGTGGGCGGGGCCGGGAAGGGGCCCACGCTCCTTCTCTGACGTCCTATTGGCCAGAACTGTCATATGGCCATACCTCCCTGCAAGGGTCTAGGCACTGTGATGCCGCTTCTGGTCAGGAAGTGTCTGCTGAAGTGTTAGCCACGCTGATGGACGGCAAAGTGTTTATCTCTGCTTTGCTGGTTTTTTCCCACCAGTTGCCCCAGCATCTTGAACAGGGATTGCAAACTTTTCCTGCAGGAGACGGACAGTGACCATGTAGACGCTGTGGGCCATCCAGGCTCTGCTGTAAATACTCAGCTTTGCCTTTGTATCAAGACCGCAGCCACCGACCGCATGTGAAGGGATGCGCACAACTGTGTGCCAATAAAACTTTATTCACAAAGCCGTATTGACCTGTGGGTCCTAGTTTCCAGACCCTGATTCAGAACCGTGTCCGACACCATGGTTAGTGGCCCCTAGAAGTTTGCCACATGAATGGTCGGGAATGAGAAGAATGATTCCAAGGGTTTGTCCTAAAGAATCAATAAAATATGACATGCAAAAATTTAGCAAAGTGCCTGACGCATAGGAAGAGCTCAACAAATGTCATGTACTCATTATTTGGAGATTAAAAATATATTCCTCGAGGAGCAACCAATGAGGAGCTGGATATTTCCAGGAAAATAAGTAGAACAATGTTTGCATACGATTGTACCAGCATGTCTAGGACTCGGGTAGAGCACAGGGGTTGATTGTGAGGAGAGAGGGGACCAAGGAGAATATCCCAGAGGAAATACAACCTAAAAAGGGGCTAAGGAATTAAAAGGGACCTGCACAGTTATTCTCCACAATGAAGATATTTTTTCACCTTTCTGAACTAAGAAGTTACTAAAGAAAAGCTGAAAGCTGACACCAGCCTCCGTGCAGAAGTTCTCTCTGCCTGAGGAGTCTCCCCACTACTGAGGATCAGTTCCAACACCAGCTCCTAAGGGATCCTCTTCCTGCCCACCTTTCCTTGTCCCCACAGCCAGGTCAGCCTCCAGGCTGGCAAACTCTTGAGCATGTGATTCTAGTAAAATTAGGCTCAGTCACTGTGCGTGTGTCCGTGCATGGAGTACATGCAATGTCTGTTTCCCTGAGGAGAAAAGCAGGATTTAGTGGTTTTCTCTGTAACCTGTTGCTAACTCCATGCAGGCCACATCAAAGACATTCAATCAATATTTGTTGAACAGAAGAATACATTTTGCCTTGTAGTCTCTGATGGGATGTGGAACCTAGATAACCAGACCCTAATTGAGGTCAGATCTAAACCTTAAAAAACTAGATGAGCCGGTGATAATTTGACATGATATTGTCAAATCTTTGAGCTTAAAGACGGCGAAATTCAGTGATACCACGGTAGGCTCCTGCTCTCTGTGCAGCTTTCCGCGAATCTGAAATTTGTCCAAAAACAGAAGCATCCTTTTTTAATGACAAGTTCTCCAGCTGACCATCGAGGACAACAGGCTTGACCCTGACATGTCTTTAGCCAGTACTGCTGGCTGTCCCCTCTCTCCAGTCTCCTCCATCAAGTCAGCATGGCAGGAACAAAGGCTCCAACTCCAGCACAGCGAGGCCAGTGGCCGGCTGTCACAGGAGATGGGAAGTGGGTTGGTTTTCTCGCCAATGGGTCGTGGAGGACAGGCCTAAAGCTGACGGGGCATGGAGCATAAGAGCCGGGGAAGAGGCAGCACATCGGTGCAGTGACCGACAGCACAACCTGTGGGCTGGAGAGGACCCGCAACAGGGCCAGAGCCGCCTGTGTCCATGGAATCCATTGGCCTGGGCAATGACGCGGAGGCTGCCGCTCTGAAGCCCCTCCACAGCAGGAGAATCCACAGCTTCCAGGTGCTGACAGAAGGGAAGTCAGTCTGCCTTCCTCACCACCCACCCCAGTGCTTGAGAGCCAGCAGCACCTTCGAGAGCTGCACCCTGATGACACCTAGTCAAAGACCGAGAATCTGGAGGTGCTGGCGGAGCTGGAGATTCGAGATGCCTTTTAATTTGCCGAGAAACAGCGAAGGGATTGAGAAACTGATGCAACTGAAAAAAACTCACCTTGGTCAACCGTAAAATCCATAAAATTGAGAATATAAGGAACGTGCATTAAGTGCAGACGCCAGAGCTGGGGTCCTCCCGCCTCTGGGCGATTGCAAACATCGACACGCTAACCAGCCGGGAGAGCTTGCTTGGAGGGAAAGAGACCATGAAACTGCAGAGTCTGCACGCGGAGCACGGGACGATACTGGAGGCTCTGCGGACCCAGAGGCCCTTCAGGAGTTGCGCCTCGGACACAGTGGCATCGGGGCCTGGAGAAGGAGAACGAGCACCTTACTGGACGCTGGGCCAAGCAGAATCGAAAAGACTGAACCTATCAGCCAGCTGACAGACGCAGGACTTCTGCAGGGACAGCAATCTCCTGGAGGGCTGGAGCCACCTGGATGAGCTGCAGGGAGGCAAGTGCCTGGAGAGGTGGGCCTGGAGCAGGACCCCTGCAGAAGGAACCCTGTGCTGGCCCTCCCCGCAGTGCCCCGGATCAACACCACCTTGGTCACGTTTGGAACCCTCATGTCCTCGGTCCCTCTCCTCCAAAGAACTTCCTGGCCCTGGTTTTTTACTGTACCTGCTGCTCCTGAACCGTCATTATCCAATGGCTGTAAAGAGGCACTGAGTGAGAAGAGCGCGTGGGACACTTGAGCCCTTCAACATTGTGTCTTGTAAAGAAAAGAGAATGCCATTGAAGTGTTCGCACCCGGGGGCTTCTCGGTAACTGTGGCTGCTTCCATTGTTTTCCCCTCCTACCACTAAACATCAAAGCGGACAGCCCTTCCCCATCTGCCCGAGGTCAGCTGGCCCAGCCATGGTAGAGGAGGGAACGCAAGATGATTCACTCCGAGGCCTGTCATCGAGTCTTCCAAATGGTATCCTGACGCCATTCCCTTGAGAAGCTTCGCAGACACGTGCACGTTCGAGCAGGGAGAGGGAGCGACGCAGCATAAAATTAGGTCGACACTGATGGAGAAAAATCAGAGGCTGCCAGGACACACCCCACCACTGGTGACAGATCTGACCTGTCACAGCTGAGAGCACAGACACAGGGATGAGAACACGACGCACAGGAACCCGGTTTTTACCGACTCTCCTATCGCCTATGCCAGGGCCCCAGTCACGCTCCAGCCGCTTGGTAATTCAGGATTAGCGTCATTTACAGACTCACAGTCAACCACAGTACTTCTATTTAAATAAAATATCGATGTTGCCGTTTTGTGACAAAAGCTTACCTGGAGCAAATGCTTTCCTTGGTTGTAACACTGGATTCGTGGGGCAGAAACAAGCAAACTTGCAGTAAGTGTGTGGAGGAGACAATACAGTGGCATCTGTGCTCGCCAGCGGCGTGGTCCGTCCCGAACTGCCCAAGTGAATGGTGCTGACGTCCAAAGGCAGCAGGACTTGTATTTCTGTCCTCTGGAGACCAGTTGGCCACTGACGTGGTTGAGCAGAAATGCCAGCAGTGAGCGGCCGCCTGGAAGCAGCCTTCACCCAGCAACTGGCAGCATCAGGGTGCAAAAACCCCTACTCCCTCCGGCCCCAGGGGAGCAGCTGCAAGGCTTGCTCCCCACCGGCTTCCAGAGCTTTCTGGGAGCCGTGACACCCCAGTCACCCACGATGGTCCGCCATTCCTTCCCCCATCCTCCCCCTTAGCCCTCTCTCGGGGTTTCCCGCTAAACGTCTCACACAAACGACTTCGACTCAAATCTCTATCTCACATTCTGCTTCTGGGAGATTCTACTAAGACAGAACCTATGTACCTGTTAAGGGGGAGACACGCGCAAGGACTGATTTTGACGGGAGCTGGAGAGGGTGCATGGGGAGATCACAGAGTCTGTTCTCACGCCACATCCTCTTACCTGACCCCTCTCACCGGTGGGTTCCACAAACAGCCGCTGGATGGACAGGGACCCTGCAGTTTGTGTGCACAAGAAAGGTCCCCCCGGGGGCTCTCAGACAGGCAGGAGGGTGAGTGGGGTTTGCCAGAGCTGCGCGTTATGCTTGGCTGCAGACGTCGGTCAGCATCCTGTCGCCCCCGCGCCCACTGAGCCTGGGATGTTTGAGAAAGTCAAGGCTGACGATTGTCCTGAACTCACCGTCACCCCTCAGTTGCCATCATCTAACCACCATTTTCAAAGTTCTCAATTCCTTCCCATAACAGATGGTAAACTTCTAGAAACCACCTCTCCCAAGGTCATACTGCTTGTAAATAGAAGAAATTCTGAGCAGTTTTTTAAAGTTCTTGGATGAGATTTACCAAGTGAGGGATTTTGAAGCGCTGCTGGAAGAATTCACTGAAGAGGTCATGACCGAGAGCCAAAATGATTTCTCCCTCAGCCAGAAAGCCTAGGCGACAGATTTTGAATGCCGGTGTGTTTTTAAACTTTCTAAAATTTCTTAATGTATTTTGAGATGTGTTATTTAAAAAAAACAAAATACTGTTTTTCCAGTGGTGATAGTCTCTGGAAGGAGGGAGTCAGAATTAAATCTTAATTGTACAACCTAATGACTGAAATCTTAGGCAAGTTACCAAAACAATCCAGACTTCTAGATACCAATGCAGGCATTGATAAAACAGGATTATTCTAGGACTGCTTATCGCAAAGGTGTGCTGTGACCTTACCGAGGCCACTTGCTCAGCCTCTCTCGTCATTAGACTTTGCTATTTGAGCCTGGACTGTGATTCCAAGATGCTCAGCAGAGGGACTGGCCTCCTCTTGCGGAACCACCGCGGCCTCTCCTCCCTTTTCATTTAGAGCATGATGTCAACCGAGGCAGGTCTACCGAGAGGTAAATAGTTACATGGACAAGGGAAGGGCTCTGTAACCAGATTGTGATGTGGCTCCTGAGTCTCTAACTCTTCTGAGACTCCGAGAAGCCGGCACGCCTTTCAACAGCGCAGGCTTTGTCCTAGTTGAGCTGTGTTAGCTTCTGTTGCCTACAGCCAGGAGCCCTGCTTGGCTGCTTCACTCTGGAACTATGCTGAAGTCTCTCTCCAGGCAGCTTCTCGGCCTTAATGCGTGTCTGACCAAGGACTGACCCCTAACCAGAGACAGAGGAATGTGCGTCTCTGTGTGTAGCCTTAAACACACGAGTGTTTGACATTTGAGATAAAGCCAGGACCCGTTACCCTGCCCACTCAAGCCATCCTGAGCCTGAGACATAAGGAACTAGAACTCTACTGGCCCTGTCTTCAGTTAAAATGTTGGCACGTGGTTCATCCTGGCTAGTTTTGGCATGTAGGTGGATTTTTTAAATCTACTCTTAAAGCATTTCTCCTCATCACAGAGCTAGACCCCTGAATTCTGCATCCAAGGTGAGTCTGCCTCATTTTGGAGAGTATCCAGAAATACTCATCCACTCACTTAGTGGTGGGAAGGGAAGCAGCTGGGACCCAGAGGCGGAGGAATATGCGTCATTCCCATCACTGTGACCCGACTTGGGCACTCACCACTGCCAGTCATTCCAAACCATGGATATTTGGTAGAAACTTGAAAAATACCTGCAAGGGAAATGTGTTTTTCCGCGTTCAGACTTTCAGACACTGTTTCCTGCCCGCCGTGACTCCCCACCCACCACCAACCCCTGCCCCTCACACACAGGAAGTTTGTCAGCAGCTAATCTGAGCCATCTCTGGCGCCTTTGTCAGTAGAGGAGGGGACACCCGCTGCAGAGGAAAGAGGGCCTGCCGCCCCGCCTGGCTGGTGCTGGCAAAGGCTAATTGACAGGCTCCAGCTCCAGATTCTGATGACACAGTAGAAATCCTAAAAGACAGAGACGGGAACAAAGCAAGTTGAGAGGGAATAATAAAGGAAGTGCCTCCACCACGAAAGAGATGAGGGAAGGGAGGGCAATTTGTCACAGAGGGGAGGGCCTGCTCTCAGTAAACAAGAAGGAATAAGAGAGGAGGACTGTGAGATGCCTTCTGTGATAGATCGTGTTCAAATGGGTCGATAGACGGACAGATACATAAATCGACAGACACGCAGATGAAATAGATCCTTTGACACTGTCTAACCAGAGTCTGGCACTTGCTAGAATTCCGAGAGAGGAGCCCGGTGGCAGGTACAAGTTAAATTTAGCAACAAGCAGAGTCCCAGTTATAAAGTGAAATAGTCAAGCAAATGATGCAACTTGAGGGAATGGCTAAAATATCTGTTTCTAGAATATTCGGGAATATTTTTATCTTCTCATTTGTCACTTCACCCATTATTAAATTCTAAAAAACGAAGAGGGGTAGAAAACCACCAACACGTGGCAAGAAGGGAAAAGAATGCAAACAAATAAATGCATTCCTCGTAGAGGTCAACACTGTCTTAAGGAACACAAAGCAGTGGCTTGGGCACTAAAGGAAAAGTGAACCAGGTTTTCTGTTTAAATTAAGAAGATTTAAAAATCTGCTTGAAACTGCACGCATTTCACATTTTTGTCAGGCTTGGTGTTATTCTTCCAAACTGTATGAAGGTTGAGGGGGAAGCACGTGCCTCTTCAGGAGGAAAATGATCCATTTTTTGTGTTGCTTTTGTTTCCGAGAACGTCCCTGTCCAAAGAAATGACCTAGTTTGTGGCTTCTCAGCATTCAGGGCGCGCTACCAATGTGCACACAGAGAGAAAAAAAAAAAAGGCAACAATGAAAAATAGCATTGGGATTGTTTTTAAAAAATCGTCAGCCTGATTCTACATATGGAAAGCATTCCAGGGTTCTTCACCAAAATTCAATTCGGCTCACATTGAATTTGTCTCTCTACACTGGGACGGCCCCGTTCAAACCCCGGAGGAAGTTATAAGATACAGCAGAGGTTGCAGCCTGGTGGCTGAGGGTCTACTGAGCTACAGACATGTTTTTTTGTCCCTTATACTGGAGCACAGCTGAGAATGTTATTTTTTAATTAACTGCCAACACTGGAAAACTAGGACAGTTCATTGCATGTTCAGGGTGCTATGCCCTCTTTAAAATCCTGACACAGGTCTGTTTTCACACGGGACACTGACTACCCTAAATCCTGCCCATGCCCTTAGACAGAACAGTGCTCTCCATTTCTCCCTAGTCATCACCACTCCCTCTTGTCCCCTAGCATGGACTCTGAGTCTCAGCTAGCACTCATCATCAATCCTACCTATGCTATTGTTATCTTTATAATGGATTTAAGAAACCTACCTTATATGACTTGTACCCTTCTCTCAATGAAAAGTGGGAAAATTAAAGTCAGATCAAGCAAAGTCTATGCTTTAAAAACATTTCCCTTCAATTTCAGCTTCCTTGACTCACTTAACTAGTAGAGTCCTATAAATACATCAACTAATACTTGTACAATTCTAATTATGTGTCAGGCAAATTTCTAATGCCTTTGCCTATTTAAATTCATCAAATCCGTGTATCTATTCTATGAAATAGGCATTAATATGATCCAGTTTCACAAACGAGGACTCTGAGAATTGAAGAGGTTAGGTGACTTGCTCAGGGCCACTGCTGGCTTTTGGAAGGACCCTGCATGTGTGCCCCTTGCCACAGAGATATACCACCAGCCTGCATTGACAGTCAGCACCTCTGACCCGCCTAGTGTGTCCTGAGCACCAGAAGAGACTCTTCAGATACTAATAAGTATAGAAAGAAACTTAGGGCTGCCAAAAGACTAGAAATAAGATGTTTCAAGGGTTGAAATGAGAAAACTATTCCATCCAGTTCACAGAGGAAGTTAACAAAGACTGTTCACTAAGGAAGTGATTATGCTGATGGATCTTGAAGCATAAACAGGAGTAAAAGACAGTGATTTGGGAACTGGCCTTTTGCTGGAGGAACTGAATATGTGGGAAGATTTTAGACACATCCCAGGAAGAGCGAAGGCTCTTCTCTTGTGGACTCTACTCTTGTAGACTCTACTCTTGATATTTCTGGAAATGCCAAACAAAAGATCGTGCACTCTAGGGAAGACATAAATAAGCATACTTTGGACAGTGCCCTCAAAGAGTTGCACTCTGGTAAAGGAGAATGAAGTGTATAGAAGCATCTACAATTCAGAGGAAGTGACCCGCTTATCCAACTGCTATGACCTCCTCGCCTCCTAGTCTCGCAGGCACTGCACCCCAGTATGCAACATGAGAATCCACCATCTCCCACCACTACCTCTTGCCAGTTCAACAAAAGGAGCCCTCCTCCCAGTGACCCAGACAATTGCCTTTCCCTTCCCCTCTTCCTCAATCCCAACACCCCAGTCACCAAGCCCTGGGTCCTAATAGGTTTCTCAAATGCACTGCCATCGTCCACGTTGCCATCTTCTCTCCTCTAGATGTTTCCAACAGCCTTCTTGGTGGGTGTCTCCCTCTCCACCATCTTGCCATCATCCCTAGTCTTGCCATACATATGTTTACTGATCCATTTTTCTCTGCTAGGGTCCACAGGCTGGGCCGCTTTTCACTCCCTCCTAGAATTGCACTGCACTTGCTCTTGTGGACAGTCCTGCTATGAACGAAGATAGACAAGCTGACAAGCTATCGACATAGAAAATCTATTGGAGACAAACACTAGCCCTTCAGATTACATCACAGGCTACTAATGGCCTCTGCAGTTCATGGTATAATGGTTAAGAAAATGTCTTTGGGGGCTGAGTTCTAAGACCTCCTCTACCATCCACTAAAGGTAGATACCCTTCAACAGATTATGAGAACACCAGACTTTCAGGGATGTGAAAGACTGAGTTAAATCATAACACAAAGGGGCTGGCACAAAGTAAGTGCTGGGAAATGGTATTATTTTTGCTAAAAAAAAAAAAAAGGATACTATTGCTATTACCGGGTAGTCAAGAGTGTTAATTGTTTACTAAAGTGGGTCCCCATCACTGCTCCTTCCCGGTAGTGGCGTATCACCAAGAATTCCAGCACACCCCAAAATCTTCAGGGGGCTGAGAACCGTGAAGCTAAGTGGCCTGGTCTGCCTCAGTTAAGAGCAGAGAAGTGGCTCCTTCTCTGTGTTGTGATTTTAAGTAATATCAATGCTTCATAAAACTTATCAGTGTAGGTCTAGGTGAAACAAAAATAAGATAGCACATGGGGAAATTAACTTTAAACTAATTATGTACAAAATGCAAGGATTCATAATCTTGTTTCTAAAGCAGTCTAATCTTAATATCCTATATTTTGCTTCTTGAAACTCCCAGTTTTACATTAATCATATTGTGTTTTTATTTACTACTCCATATAATAATTGGTTTATGTGTGATATTAATATGCATGAATTTTTTGCTTCTTCAAGAAAGCATTCAGCCTGGTGTTTATAATATGTTGATTTTAATATGCAATGGATGTGTTTATATGCAGATTAAATTGGATTGCATTTATACTTAACAAGAAAACCCAAATGTAGGGAGGTACTGAGGTCTAAGGAAGCCTCATTAAAGTGTAGGAGTCCCTGACAGAATTTGCAGCTCATGCCCTTCTAACAGCACAATAGTAGATCAAAATCCACCTTGTCTACCTTGATATGATGCCACATATATTCTTATGTAGGTTCCCCTACAGCCGCAGTGCTCAGTGGTGGGGAGGGCAGGACTCTGACCCCAGAGAACGTTTGGAAATGTCAGGAGAGGATTCTGGTTGCCACGACCATTAGGGAGCAGGGAAGATGTAACTGGAATCTCATTGCTAGAGGTCAGCGGTGCTGTGACTCATCCCATAATGCACACAGAGGCCTTCAACACACACAGTTATTCATCCCAAAATGTGCATAGTTCTGAAGATATGAAAGCCTATCCTGTAAGGAGAAGGGTCTCAAAAGAATAGTTTTTGAATTGCAGTAAGTTGGGGTTACAGAATCTCAAGTATTTTCTGCAATTGAACCTTTGCTCCACAAAAGTAATATTGTTTCCTGCTTGCAAGCAAGTAATTTTTGCATAACCATATGTACTTATTCATCTCCTCAAAAAACACTTGAGTGCCTACTGAGTGTTGGAGATTCTTCTGGACAAAATCTTCACAGAGGTTACACTGCATAGCGAGAGATCATAGGTGATAGTCGAGAGTATTGATGGTTCACTAAAGCAGGGCCCCATCACTGCGCCCTCCCCGCAGAGCATCACAGAGAGATCAGAGAGGCGGAAACGGCACATAATACAGATAGATAATAGATAATGATGGGGGAGAATGGGAGGGAGGAGAGGGAAGGAGGGAGGGAACAGTGGGAGGAGAGGGAGGAGAAGGAGAGAGGAAGGGAAACAAAGAGAAGAGGGAGGAGAGGGAAGGAGGGAGGGAAGAGAGAGAAATTTAGATAGATTGACATGATATAATGTAGTAGGTAAGTGTTAAGAAGAAGAAAAAAATATTAAGGAGATAGAACTTTCCAGAAGGACTTTCTGATGTCGTGACATTTGAACAAAACTTAACTGAGGTGGCCTTGGAGTCTCTCACAGCAGTTTCACAGGCCTGGACACACCCTGCTGTCCCCACCCTCCACACCCTCCTCTGCAGGACAGAGTCAGAAACTCTGTGAACAGCTGTAAAGCAACGAGTGAGAGGTGACTTTCCTCTGATGCGCTCCCTGGGGCGCGTCTATGGGAAGAAATTCACTTTAAGCCCAGTTCAGAGAATGGCTTATTCTATGGTGCACCGTTTTCTGATTTTTAAACCACTTCTGTGTTTAGTAATTTCTAGGAAGTGTAGCAATTTTTAAGAAAATGACTCATCAAAAGCAATTATTTGGGGACAGAGGGAAAGCCTCCCAGTTTAATAAAGTTTTAAGTGAGGGTGGAAAACAAAATAAAATTGCTTTATAGTTACACCCCCTTATTCCTAACTTGTTTAATGTTCTATCATACACAGATGACTGTTCCTTAGTAAAATATCTTACACTTGGTAAATTTTCAATGAAAGTCCTTGAAAGAGTGAAGACATCCTTGAAAATTACCATCTCGAGATAAAAGAAAGACTGAGCGCAAGGAGACACAATCCCCATAGGTGATTTCTAGCCCACTCAGACTTAAAATGACATTAAAATTATCATTCTATTTATTCCTGGGCACTTGAAAATTTCTCCCCCACACCTATTTCTATATATTCAATCAGAGAACAAATGAGCTTGACAAGAAGCCAGAGTTCCAGGGAAGAACAGGCTCAGGAAACGAATCTTCTCCTTGGAGATGAGCAGCATGTTGCTGCAGAAGCTCAAGTATTTTTGTCATTAGCTGATCCAGTTTTCTCCTCTATTTTTCCTCTGGATTACTTCTCTGCCAGATGTGGACATGGGAGGACATTTGGTGATTCCACCCAAGTATAAGCCCCCAGAAAATAAAGACCTTGACTATATAAATTTCCCCCTGGTCAGACACTCGTCCAGCAGCATCTCTGCCTGCCAGTGGAAAGTCCTCTCTCAGTGTCTTCCTGAAGGTTAGTTAGGATGCTGTCCCTAAAGATGAGAAAAGAAGGGACATTTGGGGCCAAAACAAAATGGATGTTCCTGCAGAGAAATGAGGAAACCAAGAGATATTTAAGACATGTCGTCTGATTTGCTTCTGCTGGAAAACAAGGTCTGATGAAGCTGGAAGAGGTATGGTAGGTGGCAAGATCGAACAGGGGACTAAAACTAGACCATGCCGTTTGGACATCTCATCTACCGGAGAGCTGCTTTCAGATCCCCCTGCGATAGATTATCCCACCAGGAAGGATAGTTTTCTCCCAGCTTTGCTCACTGCTTTTCTTTCAATCAAGTAGCCAGATCTGCATTTGGTAGCTCCGGACAGAACACACACACACACACACACATACACACACACACACAAATTAGTTCTCAAGTTGTTTTTGTTTTCTTGTATTTCAACTAATTTTTCCCCAAATCTGAGTTTTCCTGGGAGTAGAAGGAGGAGCCTCCCAGACTGGAGACGATGAATTCAAGTGAGAGACAAGGAAGCTCCGTGAGCTCAGAGAGGTGAGAGGTGCCCACTCGCCTGTAGCCCACTAGCGGGGCAGCAAAGCCCAAACAAATGCCTGCACCACTCCGTGCAGCTTCCTCCAAACACCTTCATCCTGAACATGATTCAGAGGTAGCAGAAAACCGCTGAACTTGTAGGCTCAAGGGGTAATAGACGTCCCCGCAGAAACCTCCGGGGTCACGGGCCCCACCTCTCGTTCCTGAGCTCAGTACAAGGTCCTCAAACCATGACAGTAGCCAGGAAGGACCAGGACTCCTGGTTGCTAGTAGCAGAAGCGAATTCTGATTAATGTCAGCAGAAAAATAATGTTAGAGACCATTTTTTTGTCCCCTTACAGAATCTCCCAGGAACGCCGAAGAACCAGGCTTGAATGCTTTGCAATCAGACCAAGAACTTAAACTGAGGTGAAACCTGGTCCCGAGATGCTGCCCCATGGCCTGTCCTGGGATCTGACCAGCCATGGATTCTGTGTGGTCCCCGCTTATTCCTGGCACAAGCTTTGTGTTGGAATCGACAAGGAGGCTGGGAAGCTCTCCTCTGGCGTTTCCATCGTCCCTGGTGGGAGGTGACTCAGCCAGCCAAACTGAAGTTCCTCAGATTCTCTCTGGCCAGAACAAAGACACATGTCCACCAGCTGCAGGAATCTCCAGAAAGAATTTCATTTCTCTTCCAGCTCAGCAGAAAGGGTGCTCCAAGGGAACGATTCGATTGAGGCAGAGAGAATAAAGGTTTCTGGTATATCGTAGTGTGCAAACTAAAATCCATATCACTCCACCTTGACAGTGTGTTCTTTTCAGAAGCCTGAGTCAAGCATCTACAGTTTTTGTGTTCATATCATCAAACTGTCTAGTATAGCAATAAAATGTCTAGATGCTCCTAATTTCTGACTCTACCACTATTCTTTAGTGCTTTATGTATTCATGTGCTCCATGCAAAATAGGTGTAGGGATAGCACTGCTTTCAGCTTTAGAGTCAGGATTAATGAGCTACAGAGTGGGTTGAATTAAGGGCCCCAATTATCCTGCTCCTGTGCCTACCTCTTTGCCAGTCTTTGCCTTTCAATTTTTCTTGCTAAAGGAGCCCCTTCTATCTGGGATGACTTTGTGACCCGCTTTGGCCGATAGAATGGAAAGGAAATGCTGGTGTGCCCATTCTGGGTCTAGACCTCATGAGACCTGGCTTAGCCTGTCAGGCTCTCTGCTGCTTGTCATGAGAACCTGACCAGGCTCGCCAGCCAGAGGCTGAGAGACTTGTGGAGCAGAGACAAGACATCTGTCACCCAGGAGCCCCGCCTGCCACCCAGATATGTAAGCAATTCAGACAAAGCCATTTAGCTGACCACCTAGGAGCAAGAGAATCAATGTGTATGATTATGTTACTGAGATACGGCAGCTCTTTGTAATTCAGCAATGACTGAATGCTGCAAACAGTGCAAAAAAAAAAAAAAAAGTTTAAGTAATAAACTAAGCACCTAAGAACTCTAGAAAGGTTAAGAAACACACCAAAAAGAAGGCATTTTACAAAATGCTAGCAGCTGTGTGATTTGACAGAGCAGGAGCTGATGTCTCTTACAAAATTATCGGTGAGATTTACCAGTCAAGGGCACCGACCAAGCACAGATATTCTTAATGTCACAGGTAGGAAATGTCGACCCTCGCCCTAAAACACCGATCTGAGTGAAGGTTAAAAAATAAAGAACTTGCAGACCCCAGCTGTCTAGGTTTGATGTCTACTAAATGTGTATTTGGCCTTGCTGATTCAACACCTAAGTTTCATGTGATAAAATAGACCGTTGCAACTCAGAGTCCTATTTAATTCCAGATCTGTGGTTTAACTCGTACGTCAGCACAGGTAGACCTGCGGCATGATGGAGATGTTGTTTGGGGAACAATGATTTTTAGTGGTAAAAACCAAGATAACCACATCTGTTCTCACTGGTTTAGTGTCAAACCAGCTTTTCAAAAGGTAAACTCTCGATGAATGTGATGCAAGCAGATTGTTCCTCTTCTCTCCACGCTGTGTCTCATCTAGCCCCAGTGCTCTGCCTTACAGACTTAAGTTTTCCAGAAAAATCACTAGAGTCAGCGCAAAATAGTTTTCTTTTGTAAATCTACTGAGATTATCAAAAATCTGTTCCCTGTGTTTCCAAAATAGGTGGTGGGTGTATAATAAAGTGAAAAATTCAGTAAATAGCGCTCAGTGGGCCTACTTTTTTCTCCTGACTCCTATGATTATCATAATTTGATTTTATAGTTTTCTGTCCTAAGCTACTAGCGAGGGAGTAATCTTTACTGAGTCATGAACTTTCCCATCATTAAATGTCTGCACCTATTTTCAACTTATCGGAAGTGTCCAATAACTACATTTTATCTGCCTTGAATAAAGTGATGCTGAGACTCCAGGGAGCACACGTATAATAAAGTTTCCTTTGCTCTAGCAAATCTTCGTGGGTCTGAGTTCCAGTATTGTTTTTCACTCCTTTTCCAGAAGCGCAAGGATTTTATAACACATCTTCCATAGGGGCAAATGTTTACAAGGACAGAAATCTGAGTAATTTCCTGCCAGGCCAAAGGGAATATTAAACTCTTCTGTCATTCTGTAGTATATTATTTATGGTCTCTTTTCTGTTAGCTTTTTTTTTTCATTTGTAAGTTCAACTCCATGTTCTGATAGAAAGTGATAAAATGCCCAATATGTTAAAAAATCTTATCACTAAATCAGGAACAAAACTGTAAATTCTGCCCTTTGAAATCAAACTGACTGGTAAGGATCATTTTGCTCCTGAAATATTACAGTAGTGATCAATTTGCTGTAAAACTAAGCAGTTTAGCTCAGCAATCTATAGTTGGAAAGCGAGTTGTTCAAGAGGAAAGTTTATGCCCGGCCCAAGGGATAAATTAAATTTTATGGGAGAAATATGCATTATTACATGCTTATCTGCTTAACATATTATTCTTTTCCACATCAGTATAATAAATATTTTTAATCGTATATTTTATCTCACACACATATAGTGATGTGATAATTTTATTCCTCCTATATTGGTCCAAACATGTTCAATGAATCACAGAATAGAGAAGAGCTTTCAAATCTTTTTTTAAAAATTCTGATGTGCTTAGCAAATGTACATTCCTACTGAAATAGAATTTGTGTGCACTAGGAGATTAGTTGACATTATAGTTTCTTTCTCAAAGGGTAAGTATCCTCTGATCTAACGTATCCTTCTCCTAATTTCAACCCCCATTTCTTTGCATGACAGCTTTCACCTGAAAATGCTTTGACCTTCCTTGGTTCCATTCACAGGGAGTGATTTCACTTAAAAAAGTTTGCTTCATAATATATGTTGATTGTAAGAAATCAAACTGCAAGACTGTGAATTCAGGGCCTGTGCAGATGGATGTAACAAATCACGAGTACTAATAGGTGAACTTCAGCCTGTACTAGGCGGGCTGGCAACCAGTCCATGTATCCCTACAAAATTTCTCTGGGGGTAAGAGTGTTGCTGGGTCCATTTTAGAGCAAAGGAAACAGGGCTTCAAGAGGCAGGGGGAAGTGTGCCTAGAGGAAAAGGAGCAGAGCCACGCTGGGAGGCATTGCTAAAATGCAGAGAGAAAATGCAGCCTGAGATAAGATGGCGGCAATGCAGGTGAAGATCAATGAATGAATTCAAGAAACGTTTGGAAGACGGCGTCGGTAAGATTTGGTGGTGAGCTGGCTGATGCCATTTCCAGGGAAATGCATTTCTGAATGTTTGACCACATATCACGTGCATCTATGAGAATAACTGAATCAGACAAAGCCAGGCAGGTTTCTCAGTGTTCTCTTTATTCCTTCTGTCTTGCAGCTAAATGAGTATTCAGGGAAATGTTACCTCAAACTTCAAAGGATAGAAAGAAGGTTGAGTTGAAAACTGATTCTAAAAGCCTGCTTAGTTCCATGCATCATGGAGACTGTGTGGGTGGAAGCAGTTCTCATGACATTTCTACCTGCCTTGTGATAACTCTTGGCCCAGAGTATCAGACCAGGGATGTTTGTAGAGCATATAACCTTAAAAAGGAAAGAGTGTGTCTCTCAAAGGACAGAAAACAGATGTTTCCTGACAGGGTACTAGAGGGAAGGCCTCACTCTAAGGTAAAGTTAGACAGATTTTCCAGTCAGCCCCTTATGATAATGGAAGTGTCTTAAGTTCAGGAATCCTCAGCTGTAACATAAATGCATGTGCAGGATCCACCCAGGTGCCTCCACCCTGGAGCCGATGGCCAGGCAACGGAGCCAGGTGCAGGCAGGAAGCTCACACAGGGCTGCGAGGGGCAAAGTCCTTGCTCTCAGACCCGATTCGTGCTGCCTACTGATGTCCCGGTTACGAGGGCCTCACTTGCTAGAGTGAAATCAGAGTGAAATCTCAGAGCCTTCACAGGTTTTGACATTGACTTGGCCCACTGTCTAGTGATTTTTTAAAGTTCATTTCTTGTTAGAAACCTATGAATACTAGCCAGTACTCTTCCATCCTCTCCAAAGAATCAAAGACGGCCTGTTCACTCGCAGAGCTCAAATTCCACCATGTTGAATTTTAACTTCCTCTCTTCGTTTTCCAGTTGGTATAATTACATGGCATCAATATTATCACAATCCAGAAGTATGAATTATCACATCTATCTACACTTGTAAATGTCTTAACATTCTAAATAGACAATTTCATATAAACAAACTCGCATAAGCGTTCCATTTATCAACAAATAATTACTGAGACATTTCCATGTGCCAGACACTGCGCATGTGATGGTGAAAAGAACAGAATCCTTGCGTGCGGAGAGCTTAGACTCTACGTCAGAATGCAGACAGTGATTGACAAGCGGTTACAGCAGAGGGATTGACCCTCAAATCAGAGAAATGTTAGCAGCTGTCCAGGGGAGTTTACTGTTTGTTATTTGACATGACTCATGCAAAGGAGGAGGTGAAGAGGGTTTGTGGAAAAGTGACCCAGCCTTGGGAAAGAGTTTATAACGTTCTCTTGGTGAGCAATGAACGGTGCATTCATAAAGTAGCAGTGGGGAGAGAAAGGAGCTGAGGGGAAAGGTAGGTAGGAAACGGATGAGGGAGATTTTTGTAATCACATCTTGGATACGGATTCAGCTCTTAACCTATGAGCAATGAGAACACAATAAAGGACCTTAAGCAAGGAAGCGACATGCTCTGATGGACATTTTAGAAAGTGAAATTCACTGTGGCTGCTGCATTGGAGCTTGGCTTCTCAACCTCAGCATTCTTGACACTGGGCTGGGGGAGTCCTTGCAGGAGGGGCACATTACCCTGTGCAGTGTAGAATTTTATTACTATCCCTGACCTGGACCCTCCAGACATGGGTGCTTCCTGGTTATAACATCAAAAAATACATCCTGTGGAGAGTAACACTGCCCTAGTTGCCAACCAGTGGAGGGAAGAAAACCAGACTAGAAGCCATGAGGCGGGACAGAGATGAAGGCAGCCTGGGCTGGAGGAATGAAGGGAAGGCAATGGATGCAAGAGAACTCGAGAAGCATCCTTTACGTCTGTTTAAATGTCCCTGAGAGGGGTCTGCTGGAATGGTCCTCCACTCAACTTGTGCACCAAATGAATCCTGCTATTTGCTTCTACCTCTTATTCTAATCAAACCCTACTGTTGTGTTGTCTGTCTCATCCCTGCTAAGTTGTATACTTTCATACATATGTATGCATGCCTTAAGTCTTTGCAAGCATAATTTAGACTTTTCAAAACAGTGACACAGTAACAAAGAAAAATTGAGACGTGTACGCATTTTAAATATTGATTCCAGTTTCTCACATACTACCCCTGACATTTTCCATGCTGCTTTGTTTTTATGCATTTGTGTTCTCTGCTTCGCCGTGTCTTACCCAACTTTAAAGGAATCTGCAGCTAATAGGCAATTAGGCCCACCATTACCGATGGAATGCAAACACTATCCAGGCCAGCCCGCTAGAAACACCTGCTGGTTACTAACTAGGCTTCCATGGGCGAAGAGACAAGTAAGGTAACACAGCTTCATAAAATTCATTTTGGTAGAAATGGAAATCATTTTTATGAGAGGCAAACTGTGTGTTAGTGGCTTCGCAAATACTGCCTCAAATATTAAATCCTCACGAGTGCTACAAAGAGGAAACATTTATCTCTGTTTTGCAATTGCAAAATCTGGGACTTTGAGAAGGAAGAGTATCTAAAGTCACCCAACTAATACACAGTGGAATAGAAGAGCAGTAGCGTGGGCTCAGCAAACTTGTGCTCAAAGGGCCGGAGAATGAATATTTTTGGCTCTGCAGACCATTCAGTCTGGGTCACAGCTACTAAACGCTACAATGAATGGGTGTGGCTCTATGCCAACAGAACTTGATATAGCGACACTGACATTTCAGTGTGGTCATTTTCCCACGTGCAAATATCAAATTCTTCTCCTTTATTAGTAGTCGTATTTTGACCATGAGCAAAGATAAAAACAATGTAGCTCCCAGCCAGACAAAAGCAGGCGTGAATGCATTTTGGTCCACAGGTCTCACTGGCCAAAGTCAGTGGCCGAGTGTGGGGTAAGAAGGCAGATCCTCGTGGTCAACTCTGGGCACAAATTCCTGCTCTCCCACACTAAATGTGTAAACTCAAAAGTTACTTAACCAACATCTGTGTGCTTCAATGGCTCATGTTAGGTTCCCCAAAACAGACCCTGAGATAGATTTTGAGCAACTCTCTCTAGAGGCACTTACAGGACAGGATATAGGAAGCCAGGCAGGGAAGGAGTCAATTCAGAATTCATCATTGAGGGGTCCTGGGGAGACTTCGGGGGCCTATTCAGGACTGCCTCACTTAACAGATTCATCATCTGTCTTGCTGGAAAGATGCTCTTGGGGGCATTTCCACTGAGGACTTCTCCTTCAGCCCATTGTTGACAGAGTTCTAGGGACCAGAGAGCCTGGGGCAGAGTCACAGGACCCCCAGCAGAAAGCCTTTGGTATGCAGGTGTCCATCCCTAGGGAGTGGGGTGAGACACAGCAAGGTCATTACCCCTCATTCTCATCTGTCAAATAGGCATAATAATGCCTATCTTGTTAGGACTAGCACTGGAGAAGGGAGAAGCATGTGGCTTGGGCCCGGAATTCAAGGGGACACCAAAAAACTCACTCAGCAAGATAAATCCCATTTTAATGCAACATTTTAAAAAATGACAGTTAACCCCCTGAAATTTCATGATGAACAAAATAGCTAAACTTTAAATAAATATAGGATCTGTCACTGTGCTGTGTGGAGCCATATTGGAGCCTGAGGAGAAAGGGAAAATGTGCATTCCCATATGCGTGCTTTCATGCACTGTTTAATGGTTAAATTTTGGTTCAGAATTAAATTCTGAAAATATTACTGATGCTATCAGTTCCATTAAAACCAGACAAGTGAAGTTAAAGTAAGTTCTGGTTTGGGGTCAAAATAAAATATTTAAATGTCAAATATTGTTGGGAGTTTAATACACTGCCTTTTGAATTCTTCAGTATTCTTTTTGACTTCTTTTGTGTTCCAGGAGAAAAAAAAACCGGCCATTCGAAAGGACATAAAAGCACGCATATGGGAATATACATTTTTCCTTTGGCCTCAGACTCCAATATGGCGCCACACAGCAGGATTATTGGACCTGTCTTTGTTTTGAATGTGTTCTGCTCACGATGGATAGTATATCATTTTTTATTTTTTCTAATTTCTCATTCAAATCTGACGTTTTGATTACTGAGTTGATGTGCCCTCCTCAAAAAAATCTTGCCCCCGCTACTGTGATTGTCTCACTCTCCTACCTTAGCCCTGGCTCTGGTAGGGGATGCCTGGTATTATTAAGTGAAGTGCTTAATACAAGTTAGCCACACTGTCCCTCTTCAAACCCAGCTTATCCAACGTTGCAAAAGTCTTCTTTTCTACAACTCCCACTCTGCTGGGTTCATCAGGATAACCACATATTCCCAAGTTTCACAGGTCACCAGTCACCACAATAAATTCTATCTTTTTTTTTTCCTAACATGGCATGTGGTTAAAAAATACGACCTTTTATTGAATATTTCTGAGACATACGTGTTGATAACTGCTCACATCACCTGTTATGGAGGAGGAGAAACTAGCAAAGCCAAGGCAATTATGACTGGATAATTTGAAGGGCCCACTTTTTCTTGACAGCAAATTAATTGATGTTATAATGGGTATGTCACCCTGTCATCCATCAACATTTATGGAATTCTGACAACATGTGAGGTTTTCTGTAAAACAGAACACACATGCCAGAATCCTAACTTGTTCCCGACCAAGTGTGATCCATTGATGAGATGGTTTATAATGTATATTTCTTCTAGATTAGAAGGAAATAATATTGTCTGTAACCCTCCTTGTTTGTTTCATCTCAGCCTGCCTCCCTCACTCTTCTCCCCCCAACCCCCACCCCCATATTTATCTTAGCGCAATGGTTCTGGTTGATTTTGAAAATAAGTTCTAATCAACTTCCAAAGTGGAATAAAGAGAATTCTGATGCGTGGGAAGTAGATTTGTCTGATAGATGCATTCTGATGACTCCTGTTTATTAATGACCCTGACTTTCTGGAGCCACATTCAAGAATGGAATCTGTGTACTCGGCGCTGCTGGTTGGATCTGGTATCACATCACTCTAGATGGTAACGAAAGAGGTCAGGGCTTAGCTGTCTAACTAATACCCCACTGTGCTCTCTGGGCCTGTTAACAGGGAGATGCTTCAGTCTGGAGACAAAAAAGCAATTGCTTTGTTGAAAGTGTCCCAGAAAAAAAAAAAAAAGGAAACTTATGAGTTAAAAGAAAAAAAATTAAGTAATTAAAAAAGAAATTTCCTTTCTAAATGCTGAATAAGACATTAAAGAATTACGGGAAGCAAAACCAACAGAAAAACAGCTCTTAGGTTTTTAGAGCTGTTAGAAATTCAAATGAAACTCTGCAGTGTGGATTTACGACTTTGTCCAAATTCCACATTGCTATTTATTTATTTACTTAGCTCTGTGCCATATCTTTGCTTTTGACCACACATTCCAATATTAGATCGGTTGTGGAATTTCATCCTTGATCCCAAATTTCCTTTATTCCAGCACTTCCCCTTACAACCTAATGTTATTTTAACAGTTTTCCTTTAATTTAACGATATTTAATTTGCATTCACTCAAGTGACACACAATAGATCATGCTATTACCATGATTTATATCAAATGAACTGGCATAAATTCAACATTATAAATTGCGCCTGTAAATGAAACTATTATTTTACAGGAATTACTGTAGCAGAAAGGGAGAGGACCCTCCAGTCAACCTTAGTGAAACCCACTCTCTTAGAGTTTGATGTTTTATGCCCGCAATAAATGCTTTTGTAAAAGCCCATAACCCACAAAAAAGTCACTCGAAGTACATTAATTACGATAATACTATCCAAAAAGCTGCAAGGGCCTATTTTTGTGACATCATTCTTTGATTTCTTGCTGCCTTAAATTATCCTTTTGATGGCTGCAGAGATTAACAGTCATACTTTTGTCATTAAATATAAGGCATTTTAAAGCTTAATCCACCTAAGTTCTAATTGATATTGCTTTCAGTTGGCAGATAGTAACCTGATTTATAATTTAAATATGCGGCATTATATGCATCTCTTCAGTCTAATGAAAAAAGCAAAATTCCTCTCATCTTTCTCCACAATGCTAACATCAAGGAAAAGTCGCTTTCCTTTTTCCTTTTATATCCTAAGCCCTAATTGAAAACTGTTCATTGAATTTCAACATGATAGGAAAGTCTTTTTATCTCTCAATTTGTCCATTAGCGATTATAATGGGAGTATCTGCCACACAGCTGAATTGATATTGTTCTGGTTTAAATTCTAAATTTCTCTTCGGAAGACATCATAAGCCAGATACAGAGAGATCTATGTGCTCACACACACGTGTGTGTGACTCGGGGAAAAACGACATTGTTTAAATGGGGCGTTCCATGAAGGCTCCACGTGGGTAAAGCCACACAAAGGAGGAAGTCGGCTAATTTTGCAGGAGAGTGTTGCATCATAATCTTACCGGCGTGACCATAAGGTTTGCTAATTACCGCATCTGTTTAACAGCTGTCAGGGGCTGCCGCACGCTGACATCAATATCACAGCACAGCACATTACCAGGGCTTTTATTGTTTTCCACTGTTATTTATTTGTCACAGAGATTACTACAGCTAATGACGTCTGTTTTTGTTATACCACTAATTATTTTTCGTTCTTTCAGAAATCTCCCTTCAATCCAGTTTTGCAGTTCGGACTGTGTCTTTCTTTTCTGTTCCCCGTGTCCCCTCCGCCCCAACTCCTGGCTTCCCGTAACCTCCCTGACAACAACTTCAGGTTGATGATACGAATGTTTCTTCATCCACCGTCATAAATATCCTAATAGGCTTCTAGGTCTTTTTCCTTTAAAAAATAAATAAATAAAAAGGGATTTTGCCAAAGTGTCTGCGTTTCTTAATGGCCCTGCTGAATTCTTCCACTAAGAAAAGAATTGACTGGTCTTGAAGCTGAGCCCAGATTAGTTATGATAAATGTCCAGATACATCACTGTTTAGGCTGACTCTTTGGGGGTAGAGTTAGTCTTGCTGATTATTTGTAATTACTTTTATATTTCACCTGATTCCTCATTCCAGTGCATTTTTTAAGCACAGACAACCACGGCATCTATTAAGGAGAAAGCAGAGATTGACAAACTGCAGACTGAGCAAAATACACATGACCTGATTTAAAATGAATTGATAGATGTCACTGATCTCTATTACCAGAGCATGTGTGACTTCCATATGATGTATTATTTATCCATCGTCGATGCCTTTTTGTTTCATTAATAAACTGGTATACCAGAGATATACAGTTCTGATGATTAGTTTGAAGCGGTATAAAACGACATGGTATTTGCCTGCCGTTGCTCAATTATTTTCCTCATTTTTTTCCCTGCGTCTTTGCATGAATTATTAAGACGTGGGCTGTTTATTTAAGAATCTAATTTTAGTGCATGTGTCCAGCTGAATTCTGTTTTCTCCCCCTAATGAAAGGAAAATAGTGTGAGAATTTCCAGTCTCAAAATTTAGATTTGCAATGCACAGTGCCAGCTGTAAAGGTCACTCTGCTTTTGAACCACACAGCAGAGACATTCGAGGAGCCTAAAAATCCATTTTGGTTATGGATTGCATCATGCCAACAGATTACAGAACAGCTTGGTTAAGTCCAGCACAATTTGCATGTGCTTAGAGAGAAACTGGTTAAAGAAGCAAGGGTCTGACTGGTGCAGCAATCTACAGAAAACATCTTATCCACAGTGAAAGTGGGCAACCGGAGATGACTTGTGGAAGTCATTGTGAGGGGCTGTCGTTCCTATGTGACGTTAATTAACATCGCTATTCCTTCCTGTCTGGTGATGCCTATTCCTTTACAACCCCACCACGTCACCACCTACACAGAATTCTTGGAAAAGGCTGATGGAGATAGTAGAGAGAGATGATCTGAGACATAAAATTTGCTTTGCTTTTCTAAATATGGACTGAAGGATGACATTTTGTTAAGGATTAAAAATGATCTGGGGTGATCTATACATGTATAGTTTGGGGATTTTCTTAGGTTTATTTTTTTCATGAAATGACTGCCTTAAAGACAGTTCTGAAACTAAGACTCTTCTTCGCTTGTTGGCTCATGATCCAGAAGGAAAATAGAAGGTTTCACTGTCCCCATTGCTTAGAGGAGAAGAAGGTGCGTCCAGTACAAGGAGAAATCTCAGAAGGTGGAAACCGAGCTGCGTCTATCTGGAAACATACAGTCCTGCAACCTGGAAAAATGAAAGCGTCACTGAACGTGTCTAAATCGCCTATTTCAGAACAAGTCATCCCATCACGGCTGATGAGGGCGTCAAAAGGTTCAAACTTTGTTTGAGGGCAATTTGGCAATAGCTTTCAAAATGTATAATGCAGCTCCATTTGACCCCGGTAATCTCCTATAGGAACATATACATTATAAATATTCATGCACATGAGTGCGAAGCTGAATGTACAAAATCAGTTTTGAAAAGTGGTTTATGGCACGCCCTGGTGGAGCAGAGGTTAAGTCAATCGCCTCCAAAGGAGCAGAGGCCACGTTCCCCTGGGTTCGAGTCCTGGGGGAGAACAACCAGTGTGAACAACTAAATAAAAATAAATAAAATGCTTCTTCCTCCTCTCTCTTCCTGCCAGCCTGCCTACTTGCCTTCATTCCTGCCTGCAGCATTCTTAAAAGCAGAAGAAGAAAGGAAGAAAGAAAAGCTGTTTATACCATAAAAGGAAGCCGGAAACACTTTAGGTTGATCGGTTGGGGGATGCTTTGAACAAGTCACGCTGCATCCATTGTATGCTAGAGTAATCTAAAAGATCATCACTGGGGAGGGAGATAAATGATGCATTCGTGTCAAGAAAAGTCACACAGTCATTAAAACTGGTCAAGATCCATGGTACGAATGTGGAAAGAGTTCAGATAATAATTGAAAATAAAAGCAGCTTACAGAATGCTACGTTTAATAGCAGTGAGGGTGTGAGGCAGATGCTGTGTTCACTGCTGAAGCTTTCATGCATCCACTGGAATGTGCATCTGCTGAGGAAAGAGATCTGGCCTGTCTTCTTCACCAAAATGCCACCTACATCTCTACATCTGTCTGGCACATGACAGAGATTCAAAAGCCATCTACTGAATGAATGAATGAGTGAGTGAGTGCGTGAGTGAGTGAGTGGTGAGTGAGTGAATGATCAAACACCAGTGTACACATAACTTTAAATATGGAAGCACATATCCTGGTGGCTGGTAGTTAAGTCTGCCAGGTATAGTCCACATGCATCCCAAGGACCCAGGACAGAGGGAACAACCAAGATGTGAGATGTTCTTCTTCCTCCTCTCTCTTCCTGCCTGCCTACTTACTTGCTTTCATTCCTGCTTGCACCTTTCCTTGAAAAAAAAAAAAAAAAAAAATGGAAGGCTTCACACTCAATGCATAAGCAGTGAAGTATGGGATTAGAAGGGAGGGACAAGGGTCGCTTATGTTGATCCTCTGGACTGATGGAGTATTGTCAGAATTAGTATTTTCCAAAAGCCTTTGTAGGAAAAACAATTTTTAAATGGCACACCTCTGTGGCTCAGCAGCTAAGGTGCAGCCCCAAGGATAGCCCACATAAAACCTAAGGACTTGTGTTCAAGACCCAGAGTTGGGAAGGGAAAAACATTAAAAATAAAATTTTTTTTAAACTTAAATACCTTTCAAAATGGAAAGCTATCTTTGGACACGGATTTGCGTTCTTTTGAAAACTATAGACTGGTCACAAAGGTCTGCAGAGTCCCTTCCATCTTGCCCCAAACCCCTCTCCCAACTCCCATCAGAAAGAGAGGGAAAGAGAGCATCCTAGTGGCCTAAAGTATACGATCACTGGATGCAGTCCACATAGGACACTAGGACCCAGGTTCAAGACCGTAGGCAGGGAGAACAACCAAGAAGAAGAATTAAATAAAATAAATAAATGTTTCTAAAAAAAATAAAAGAAGGAAAGAAGGAAGGAAGGGAGGAAGGAAGGGGAAGAAGGAGGAAGGAAGGAAGAAAGGAAGGGAGGGAGGGAGGGAAGGAAAGAGGGAGGAATGAAAGAAAGGAAGGGACGGAGGAAGGACATGAAGCAGCTTTCCAAGGCAGAAGTCATTGCACCTCTGGGGGATTGACCTTTCCTGAGTTCTGACCTTGTGACATGCTCAGCAGGAAAGAGAAGAAAGTCATCAAGGACAGCTCAATCAAGGTGTCCAACTAGTCTGGAGCAGCAGTGAAGAGAGAGGTGGGATGGATGGACACATTAAAAATGAATAGAAAGTATATTAAAGGACTTCCGGTTAAAAATGGTGGGCTGAATTCCCCCGTTTATCTTCTCTCCTTCTCAAAACGCACTAAATGACAGTCATGGGATTAAAGAGTTATAAACCCAAAGGCCAAAGAAGTAGACAAATGAGAAAAGACAATGACAGGAGAAAAATGTCAACCAAGTTTGAAAGATGGAAAGTAGGTGAGCAAGTGGAAAGTGACTGAAGCTCCGGCATTTTCTCATCAGCCCAGGACTGGGTGGCGAGACAGCCACATGAAGTCACGTCAAGCTTCAGGACCCCGGAGAGCTTCAAAAGAGAGGCACCAGGTACCTCCAAAGGCACAACTGCAGAATGGGAGTGAAATCAGCCAAACTCTAAGGTTGCCTCCCCCACCTTCTTCCTACAGAAGAGAAAGTGACTTTGCATCAGTTTACTGGCTCCGCAGACAGAGTCCTGTCAGATACAAGCAGCCACTCTAACAAAGAGACCCTCACCTGCTCCCTCTGCTCCCCGTCCACCAACTCCCAGGTCCACACTGGCCTCCCTCTAAATGGGAGATCGGCTGCCTCCTCCTTGCAAAGAACGACCTGGGAGAAAGGAAAGCTACACCTAGTAACATGGGGCAGTCTTTCAACAGAACAGGCAAATTATCACCCTTTGTCCTACTCAGAGACTCACCAGTCAATAAGATCAAATGCCATAAAGCACTATGTCTGATTTCAGTGCCTCACTTTCAAATCAAATGAACACCCAAACACCAATGTGTATTTGATCAAGATCTCTAAGATAAAATTCAGAGAGACACACCCATGTCTAGCAGAGGCTGGGTCTGCTGCCTCCAGCCAAACAAAGTCCACACACATCTCAAGGTTCCAGGGCCACATCCCGGGGCCAAGGAGAACAACCAGATTGACCACTAAATAAAAAATAAAATAAAATGTGTCTTCCTCTTCTCTCTCCCTACCTGCCTGCCTACTCGCCTTCATTCCTGCCTGCACTTTTCCTTTAAAAAAAAATTAAAACTAAAGTAAATTCAGAGATAAAAATGGGAAAGAAACTAAGAAAACAAAGATAAAAATGACTGAAATATCTTCAGCATCTAAAATTTATGAATACAGCAGATAAAAAGAAAATTCTAAGAATTAAAAGAGATAATAGAGCAATTGAAAATACAAAAGATAGCTTGGAGAGGATAATGAGAATTCTCCCAGAAAATAGAACAAAGGAAAAAGAGATAAACCACAGAAAGAAAATATTTAAAATATTAAAAATGCATCCAAATAATGGGTGTTTTAAAAAGCAATAACAAAATTGAAGAGGGGAAAATAACCTAAGAAATTATTCAAGAAAATTTCCCAAAATTGAAAACCCCAGTTTCAGGAATTCATTCCTCTCGATAAGTTTTAAAAGTCCCACACCACATTATATTCCCATAAAATTTCAAATTTTGGCACGCCCTGGTGGAGTAGCAGTTAGGATAATCACCCCAAAGGAGTGCAGATGACATGCAAGTCCCAAGTACAAAGGGGACATACCCACGGTGAACAACTCTAAGATCAAGTGTTTGTTCCTCCTCTCTCCTCCTGCCTGCCTGCCTACTCGCCTTCATCCTTGCCTGCACTTTTCCTTTAAAAAGAATAAATGACTAAAATACAAATTCAAAAATTAGGTACTTTCCAGAGAAAGATTTATTTAAGATATTTTAAAATATCATCTCACATCACAACAGCTATGCTGGAAACTGAAAGAATACATTTCTTCAAAATGCTCATGCAAAAAATATGTCTCCCCAGCTAAGAATTCCATGGTCAGCCAAATATATTACTCAAAGTGAAAGATAGAATAAATATAACTTCAAATCTGCAATATCTCAAAAATTGAAATCTCAGATTCCCCTTCCTCTAACAAGAAGAGATATTTTTTTTCTTTTTCTCCAGAGGCAGGGAGGGGTTCCATGCCTGTCTGGGAATAAAGACAACCCAGAATAAAACAGAGAGGTCAGGGGAGGAAAAATGGAATTCCAGAATCATTTCAGCTTTGGATCCCAAATGAGAGGAATCTGGGTATATGGTCAGCTCTGAAGCCCGTGGTTCACTCTGGCAAACGTAACTGTACTCATTAAAGTCCAGCCCATTCTGCCTCTTTCATGAATACTTTTGAATTGTGCCAACAAGCATTGGTCTCTCTCCTTCCTGACCACCAGTTGTTTGGGTGGATGATATTAAGCCATGGAGGCGCTTATTCTTCTAAAGTCTTTCTTCTTTGGCATTTAGGTTTTATGTTTCTCTCCTGTGTATCAGCCCATCCTCCCCAATGGGGTAAAGCTACTCTTGGGCCAAAACTCAAGCCTAGATTGACCACTGTCTCCCAACCCATCGGCCACCATGTTGATTTTATTCCATCTCCTTACCCACCCCTCCAGGATGCCTACTGATCAATTTACTTTCAATTACCCTCCTCTAGAACTAATTGCCCACACAGATGCCCTAGAGACCGCTCTCAAATGTCTTTCTGATCATGACCTTTTTCCCTACTTAAAATACTTCAATTGCTTTCTCATTGACAGCACCATAAAAATCCAATGTCCTTAACACATCTTGCATAATCTAGCCCCAGACGCCTTCCCATTCCTCTCCCACCTACATCCATTTGAAACAACTTAGCATTATTTCACACCCCCAAGACTTTGCAAATGCTATACCCTCAGCCTGGCATGCCCCACCCACCTAGTCCCATTAGTCTGACAAGTTCCCACTCATCCTTCTAGAACCAGAACAAATAAGTCCTGTTCCATGACACTTTTCCCTGTCCTCCCCCTCTTCGATTAGCTAGCCTGCTCCCTCCACTAACACTTTTCTTCTATTAGAACAGCATCCATGTGTTTTACCACCTTTTGTTATATGTCAGCTTCCTACAGCGGGTAAGTTCATTTCTGTGTCCCAGAATTGATCTAACCTCTTCCCTTGGTAAATAATAAATATTTGGTAGAAGATCAACAAATTCTCTTCTAGAACCTACTTCTAGAACTTCTGTGGGAAGAGGCATTCACTAGGTATTAGAAAAATAAATAGAGATTCTTCACATTTTATCAGAGGCATCTGCTGGTTTGGGCTGCGCCAAGTCTATCTTTCATTGTCCTGGTATTAGTATGAGAATGATGACACCACCTCTTTCTTTGGGGAAACCACCTCTCCCTTGTCTTCCCAGCTTATGAAAGCCAACTTAAATTTTTAGCAAATTGCTCAGTCATTTGACATTATGCAGCTAGTTTGAATCTGCCAGGATGAGACGATTTGCACATGGAAATGACCAAGGGAGCAGCTGTTATTTTCACCAGCTCGCAGATGATCTCAGCCCATGTGACTCAACGGAAGTGGACCCCACCTATGGTGCATTCAAGCAGACACTTAGTTCAAACCTTGCTACTCGATGTCATCCAAGTCTCCCAGCACCACAGATGGGCCCCTTACTTCTGCCTGACCAGTGACGATCTCGCCTGGGACAAGAGCTGAACCTTGCACCAGGATGGCAATCTCTAAAGATAACAAACAACCCCAGAATTGCTGGCCCTGCCAGTTGGAAAGCTCTCATGTGAGAATGAAGCCAATGCAGAGGAGCAAGAGAGAAGCGAAGCTGGAGAAACCAAGTCCTGGCATCACTGTTTGAGCCTTGGATCCAGCAGTGACTCGGGCTGGTTCTCTTTCCTAGACATTCCAGTTTTCTGAGTTAGTTAGCATCAGTCAGTGGATGCTGGGTTTGGTCACTTGCAATTGAATATGCACAGCTTTGTATGTAGCCTGGCTCTGCTGATGAATAGTTCACTGTGGTGTGGAAGGCTTCTCTTCCGGTGGTTGTCTGCTCAAATTGGTGACCTGGGGACGATGACAAATGCCCCGAGACATGCATCAGGGCCTCAGCAGCTGTCTACTCTCCAGGACCTGCCCCTCCTGGCCAGACGGGAATCTCTTCCTCCCATCTATCCGAAAATGTCAGCTGGAGATCCTGGAGTAAGTCCCCAGCTGCCTGGAGTCTTCTCTGTCCACGAGTTCCAGCCTTCCTTGATTGTATGAGAAACTCCAGCAAATTCCTTCTTTTGACTGAAGTTCTTCTGCTAACTGGATGAGAAGCGACAGAACTCTGTCTTTTCCAACAGGGAGCACAGGGGACAATGGGGTGCAAGAGAGTTTTAGGTGGTAGAGAGATATTTTACTTCAAATTGAGTATGTGTTTACTTTACGGTGTTTTCAGGAAAATATAACCAACACATCTAAAGGGATTCCATGGACATTGGTACTTAGGATGCAGCTAAGATAGGTATCTTTCAATCTGTCAATTTCCAGAAAAAATATCTATATACATACACACACACGCAGACACACAGTGTTCTTGACTGCCAGCAATAGACACCAACTCTGGTGACCTTAGCGGAAGTGCAATTTGCTGGCAATAAGTCCCCCAAACTGGGGGTAGTAGAGAACAAGCCTGGAAAAATGAGAAAACTGAGCAGGAACCAAAGGGACTGAAGTCAGAGGAACTGCTGCAAGGTCACTCCACAGGGACATTCTCATTAAGACACGGTCCCCATCAACGATGGCCACTGCTGCCCTTGCCACAAATACTTCCTAAATGAAGTGCCTCTACGTGCCTCAAGGTTCAAGTGCAAGAGGGCATGGCTTGAGCCCAGTCAAGATGCCACGCCTGTGAACAGTGGGAAGGAATGGGGTGCTTAGCCCTTACCCGAGGACCTCCAGCACGGCTCTCAGTCGGAATCCCCTGGGGAGCTTTAAAACCTGCTGTGACCCTAACCCACCCGAAGGTCAGTTCTGGCTGGAGCGTAGCCTGGGCATCGGCGCTCGTCCAGGGATTCTGCTGTGCGGCCTAGGTTGAAAGCCACTGGGCTAGGTTGTTGGGCTATAACGGGCAACTCTGTTCCCCGGAGGGACCCCGGCCTCATCGGAACTCCTCGCCTGCGCTCCGCAATGGCTTTCCTTGCTCTCCTTAGATGCACTAGTGCTAGTGCTGTTTTCAGCTCTTTCAATTATGCGATTTCCTTATCTTTATGCTATCGAAAATACCTTACAAGATTTTCTTAAACAGCAACTAAATTCATCTGCCTGTCATTTTGTTTTCATTCTCCTTGATAGTGATCTCTCGCAGAGCTTATGAGAACATCTCAAGTGATTTGGCTTTACACAGACAAACAAAAATCCATCCAGTCCACATTTGTCCCGAGGTGTACGGGATGCTTGTGATTTCAGGGGCTAGTGTATAAGCTGTGTCCGATTCCAGCTTCACTCCAGCCCACAAAGACTTCTCTCCTGAGTCTGTGGATGCTTGTTCTTATCTACCGTTCCTCCTCATCACCAAGAATTGCTCCTAGACTGTGAGACTGCAGCCCAAGCGCAGCTCTGGAGTGAGAGCAGTAATTCTGAGAGCGCGCCGAAGGAAGAAAAGGCGCACGGAATCTTCATTTTGAACTCAAGTGGGCATCTGTTCATCATACTTGACAGCTGATGACTTTTATGCCTGTAACAATAAGAAATTTAACTATCTGACTTCTGTCCTGGTTTCAGATGAGCTTTTCAACAGAAGATCTAGACCCACAAAAACCATGAGGAGATCAAGTTCAAAGCCCTGATGGACCTTGCCTGTGATTGTCAGTTTCCCCCTTTGGAACTTGCACACAGTGGTCACGTCCAGCCCACTCCCACCTGCTCAGAGTCTGGTGATGCAGCTGGCTGGTCTCCCCCGACTGTTGTAAAGCAGGGTTTCTTCACTCGGCACATGTGACACTTGGAGCCAGATCGCTCTTTGTCGTGGGGGTTGCCCTGGACATGGGCATTGAAGAATGTTCAGCAGCATCCTGGGCTCTACCCACTGGATGTCAGTAGCATGCATACTTCTCCCTTAGTGGTAACAGTCAAAGGAATCTCTAGCCATTGCCAAAGGTACCCCCAAGGGTAGGGGTGTGGAGGGACAAAAATTACTGTCCGTTGAAAGCTACCGTTCTAGCCCTTACTGCCTATGAGAGTCACCTGGAGAGTCAGATACCTCGACCCCATCCCCGGCGGAAGCAGGGCCTCTAGGCATGAAACTCAAGCACCAGTTCGAGGAAAGCTGCCCGGAAACTCAAAGACGCAATCTGGGCTGAGACTCTCCCTCTTAGAGCAGCTAATCTAATCCAACTGTGGAGGTTCTTCTCCATATCCTTCTCATGCATCTTCACAATCGGGCCTCCACTTAACAACCCGTGAGCAGCCACCACGTAGAAACCTCATTAGCTATAATGTCAAGTACCATCTTGTGGAATTTGTGATTTAATGAGGAAGTAAATTGTTTTTCGTCTGTGAGTACTTGTGGGGAAATATCTAGAAAGAAGACCTCAAAGCAATAAGAGAAAATAAGGGCTGATTTGTAAAAAGGTGGATGAGGAAAGTTAATGGACAACTAGGAACTTGGGGTGAATATGCCCAAGGGAGGAGAGGACAGGAGAGGCCTGAGACAAGTTGGTAATTTTTAAGCAAATAGTATATTTTAAATGTAAGGGGTGACAACATTTGTGTGTTTAGCTTTATCTTTTTCAAATAATTACTCTATTGTCATCCATACACCATAAAATCCACCATTCCAAAGAGCACAATGTTGCTATATTACTATATGTTACTATATTCACAGAGTTGTTTCATCATGACCGCTATCAAATGTCACAACATCTTCATCCCTCCAAAAGAAAGCCCATACTCATTATCAGTCATGCCCTTTTCCATTCCCTGCAAAACTCCAGTCCCTGGAGACCAGTAGCCCATTTCCTATCTCTTCAGATTTGTCTGTTCTGGATGCTTCATATCAACATAACCATGCAGTATATGGGCTGTGGTGTCCAGCTGCCAAGACGGCATTGACAAACAAAAACAAAGGAAACTCAAGCCTACATTCCAGGAAACAAAGAAACCTAGTGCCTAAGAGACAGACTTTGGCACCGGACAAAATTCCAATCAAAGTAATTCCTCTGCCTTCTAGCTCTTTGATCTTAATCAGACACCATTGGTTAATTACCTCAAAGCACTTCCAATGCCCTTTTCGTCACCCACCTCTTGCCATCGAGACTGGACAGGCTAAACGGTCATTGTATTGATTCTTCCAGTTTTGCTAAAAGTAGAAAATGGCAAGTCTCAGACAGCTCCCAGAAAGATGACTTCCTTCTGTGATGAGAGAGAGACGGACTTGCCGAAAGGACTCTGCTACCTTTTCTCCCTCCTCCTTTTCTTCCTCTGGAGCACATGTGAAGCCAGGAAGCTGGGACAGGGGCTTCCACGTTGTAACAATGCCGGGAAGGACAAGAGTCACAGAAATACCAGCCCGAATGCTGAGGCTCTTAAACGACTGCCCCGCTACCAGCAACTACCTTCTCCCAGACTGGCGCGCATCACAGTTCACTCACACAGCTCTCAACTTTTATTTACTTCGGTTTTGACTATTTCAAGTATCAAATATCCTTATGACAGAAACTTGGCTCATTTCTCTGCACAATTTCACACAGTGGTGGACATAGTTCCCTCACCTGCGGACCAAGAGATCCTTACCCTCTGTTGAATAGAGAGAGTAGTTTCTTTCTGGCAGTGCTTCTTCTCTTGGGGGTGCAGATTCCTGGGGTTAGAGCCATCTTTTCCCTTAGCGAATATACGGGCCTGTTAACAGTCATCCTTGCCCATTAGAATTGCCTCCCCAGAATTTGATGATTGAAATGGAAAATTTTGAAGCTCTTTCTATGTAGTGAAAGAGGGATGACTATATACTCTTCCCAGCGCAAGACTATTCCGATGCTCATCCACACATGCCTTTATCCTTTCATTCCAAAATCATTTTACTGAGCAGTAAAAGTGTGTCAGGATAAGGACAAGAGATTGAAGAAAACAAATTTAAGTCACTTATGTCTTAGGAGAGAGAATCAAGGCTGTCACTGTGGGTTTACGGGAGGTAGTCAGATTGCAGACCCCTTCAGAAGGTAGATGCCAGATGGACTAAAGAACTGGATGTGGAGTGGAAGGAAAATAGGAGCGTCAATAATAATTCCAATGTGTTGCCCTGGGGAGCAGAAAAATGTAGTTTGCCTGAGTGGGGATCTCCAGGGAAACCAGGTCTGCGGAAGCCGGGACAACACGGATCCAGGTGGCGGACATCGCTGTGGATCCAGGTGGCGGACATTGCTGTGGAGACGGCTTTGCTCTCTTGCAAAGTCTGCTCCTTCAACCTTCCCACCGATTCAGAGCTCCCAGGACCTTCCCTGTGGCTTAAATTAAGCAGCGTTTTGTCCTATTATTTGCAATCCAAGCCCCCGAATTCATCAAACCGGCTAGAGTGGTTTTTAGGTGTCAGCACAGGACACACTGACGGCATGTCAGTCTGACCACGGGAAAATGTGTTCTGCACACCGACCAACACATCTGCAAATGAACTTTTGGACACCACCCATCTCTCCTTTGGAGGCTGACTTTTCCTCTCACAGCACATCTCAGAGAGACAGCTTCTGCCAGTACAAGGTGGGGAAGTGTCAAATACTATTAAAACTTGATTGCTAATTCAAATGCTATTGTGCTTGATATGCGTGTCATGTAGAAGTGCACAATGTAGCTTAATAAAATTGATAGAACTCCCTTTGAAGATATTTTTGTCACAGAGGCACTCAATAAAACCGTTTCCATCAGTCTCTTCTGCCTCTTCGATGTTTTGTTAGTGACACATTTGCGTGAACAAGTCCAGGGCCGGGAAAGCAGGTTTTGCAAAGAATGTTCGGACAGGGAGAAGTGTGCAGATTTTTCTTTTTATTTCTTATAATTAGGAAGACCTCTACCGGCTGCCTAATGGTACAATCGTCTGGGTCATCGGGAAACCAAATCAAAGCTGTTTGCTTCAGAGTCATGTGTGATCAAATAAATAACTCTCAGAGGTTTCTGTAACCAACTCAAAAATAGCTAATTAGAAATGCCAAGTCCAAAAATTAATATAGTCAAGGAAAGTTTTCTTTTCTTCTCGCCTGCCTCGGCCAAGTGTTTTCAGCCTGAGACCTGAGAGGTTCGGATTCTCATTCCTTAACAAGATGTGGAGTTGCAGTCCCGTCTTCGGACACAGCCCGCGGGGAACAGAACTAGGGAAGTTGTTTTTTAGTGGTAATCCCGACCAGCCAAGCCACATCTGGGGGCTCAAGAATCTCATCAAGACCTGGTATCTCTGTCTCTTGGCTGCGCTCTGCCCCTGACCCTCTGGCTTTAATCTTTGGCTGACGACTCTTAGCTTGACCAGCTCCATAAGGTGGCAAACTGGTGGCCAGGTGCTCCTGGAGTACACAGTTACCTAATGAAAAATAGAACACCCCTCTCCTACCATTCAAATAGTGGCCCAAATTGTGTAATGTGCCCTCCATCCCTAAATCAGTGTTGCTTTGGTTGTCCACAACCATGATGGAGCCTTGACGGTGTCAAAATTACTCAGATCACATAGATGGGCTCTGGGGAAGAGATTGTTCCCCTGAGGGAAATTCTGTGCTCTTACCACAACAAGGAAGAATGCACACTGCACAGAAAAATGTCTACTTTATTAGGAATATTGAAAGGATTCAATAAAGCAATATTTGTCTATCACCTGCATCAGAATTCTCTTGGTTCGGGGGTGTTAAAAATGTTTAGAAACAGTGGTGGTATTGTGCGACATTGCAAATGTACTAAATGTCACTGAATTGAATTCACTTTAAAAGGGTCAATTTGATATTTTGTGACTTTTACTTCCTTGACAAGTCAGGGCTGGTGAGGGAAGCCATGGAGGACTCAGGCATTTCCTTCTTTCTGCTCCCTCACCCTCAGCATAAGGCATTCGTCCCCATGGTCACAATCTGGCTGCTTCTGCTCCAGCCTTCAAGTCTACATTCCAGATGGGAGGAATGAGAAAAGTAAAGGGGCAATAGGGTAAGTGGGAAGGGACTGTAAATATAGAAAGAAAGTAAAGGTTTTCATAGGAAAAAATAGTTCCACGCTTATTGACTAAAATGATTCCAGATACTCACCCCTACAGGCAAGGGAGATGTGGGGAGAGCAAGCTCTTTATCTAGATACTGGGCTTCCTTTAAAAAAGCTGGAGTGCTGCCAGCAAGGAAAAAAGAGCACAGGCGATGGATGGACGACTGGCATTGTCTCCCAGGTAACTGGAACACAATAGAACTCGCTAGATGGAGGTGGAGGCAGGTGGAGCGGGTTTTGATACTGAGATTCTGAAAACAAAAGAGACAGTCCTCCTAAAACTCAATGGTTTTTTCAGTGTGGGTTTAAATCAGTTTATTTTTAGTCTAATAGAGCTGATAGAACAGGGAGGAATGACAAGGTCAGTGAAAGAGACCAGTAATCCTCTTACACCCATCATTTGCCTTTTTTTTTTCTTTTTATTCTTTTGGTCTTCATGTTAATGTAACTGACCTGCATATGAAGCAGCCCCATACCCTAGAAAAATCTAGATGTAGGCTTGCCTGATTCCAGAGTCACTTCTTTCAAGCCCTGTCAAGGAAAACTTCTTTGTAAGTGGCCTTAGTGTTCACTCTTGATGCCTACCTGTATATTCAGGTGTTTGCCCGGTAAAATAACACCCCAAGAGTGCCCTCTCACTCAGTGTGGATGCGAGAAATGGGTTCGAATAAAGAAAGTTTTGGAAAAGAAAGATCGTCTCTGGACTTCATAAAAATGTTAGAAGACCACCATCAAAGCATAACTGATTTGGGGGTGGCTATTGGGGTGAGCAGATCACACAAGGTTTGAAAAGGGGATCTGAGTGTGAGGAAGAACACAGTTTACAGCCAAGCACTGAAAGCACGCTGGAGAATGCATGAAGAATTCCAGGAATTATCTTCATCTTGGAACCTGCATCTGTTGATTTTCATTGTTTAACTAACCAGAGACAATACTTACTGCATGATTAAATGTCATTTATGGAAACTGTGAGTTAAACACAACATGAACACACACTTCATCTTTAATGGAAATATATTTCCTTTTCTTCCACTAAAAAAAAAAAAAAAAAAGGAATTCTTGTCTATTTTTGAAAGCCAACTTTCAAAAGAAGAAAAACTAAGGGTTGCCCTCATCATCCCAACCTGTAGAGAAATGACTTAATGCACATCCACCTCACAGTGGTATTTCTAGGCCCACAAACACACACACATTTCCAAAAACAGAAGTGTGGTCGCGTGATAATGGTCGGGGCAGAGAACACCGTCTTCTCTAGTCTTCATGTGTCCTGGTGGAGGAGCTGTGTTCCTGGTTAACACCCACCCAGCAGTGAGTTAAGTGAGCCCTGGGTGGGTGAGGCCCGCTGGTCTATGTTACTCACATGGGAATCAAACGTGTTGAAAAGCTGATCACAACGTTCTCCCTTCCTTCTCTGCCCCAGAACCAAATCATCTTGGAGGCCGAGATCTTTGACAAGCACAACTTTTCCCTGAGAGGACTGTACCCAGGGCATGGACTCTCCAACTGTCTCCTCTAAAAATACCTTTCACCTGTAATAAAAGTGATGTTTTTATCTCCCTCCACCTGTCTGACTCCTATATATTTATCCAATTATTTCTCCAGAAAAAATCCGAGCAGTGAAACAGTCGGGTCAAGACACAAGGACATAGACAGCCGTGGTGCTTATTTGCCAGATTTCCTTCCAGAAACCTTACATCAGAGGAGCCTCAAGTGTCTGCTTTCCCAGCCCACGCGCAGGCCTGAGCATTTTCTTTCCATTTCTTCCATCTATCTAAAGTAAAAATAATATCTGATTTTATTTGCCACTTAGTTATTACTGAGGCTGCATAATTTTTCCTAGGCTTAATATATTCCTCTGTGAATTACCTAAGGAGATTAAATCGTAGCATTCTAGCCAAAGTCCTGATACAAACTGCTTAATGAAAACGGCGTCCAGAATACCTCCATCTCTTCTTTCAGCCCTTTGGAGGCACCTACCCTACAGTCAGGATTCAGAGTGGCAGGCAACAAAAAGCACCCCGCTAGTATGAGTGGGAAGGGAATCTAATAAAGGGTCTTCTGTGGTCAGAGAATTGTCAGGAGGGACAGAGAAGCAAGACAGGTGAAGGCTTCTCAGCAGGGAAGCAAGTCGGTGGTTTCACTGCAGCTGAAGAGGGAACCACTCTCCAACCCCCACCCGCCAGATTGGACCCTGCGTCACCTGTGGCTCTAGACCCCCCTCAGCTCCCGAAGCCCCTGCTGCCTTCAGAACCTGGATGCCGCGCAGCCCACTCACCGGGGACCTCCACGGGGTGCCGGCCTCGCCCACTCGCAGGAAGAGCAGGCTCTAGAGGGAGCGAGGGGCTGTGCCCACACTGCCCAGGAGCCCGGGAAGGGGAACTTCATATGGCAGATGACAAGGACTTAGGACGCGAGACTTCCCGTGCGTGGGAAAATGTGAAAAGGGTTTGAGTGGCTGAAAGAAAGTGAGTCCCCAACACAATTCTTCAAGAGTAGATCCATACCTTAGGGTACCCTGGGGTCTCCAGAAGTTTCCATCTACTGCATCCAAGTCAGGCACTACAATGTCCCCCCCCACCACCACCCCAACCTCAGGACACCCATGTCCCACCTTGATGGCTCCACTTCTCAGGAAGGTCATCTCTCTCGTCTTCTGCCGGTCAAGACCCTGCTGGTCCAGCCTGCTTGCCATTAAAAGTGATGCTTAAAATATATGGCAGAAGCTGAAATTTGAGACTGGTTCTAATAAGAAAAAAAATCAACTTATGTTCTTTCTTGCTACATGTAGGAGACATCTGGCCCCTTCGTGTGGCGTGGCTGGCTTTCCCCAGGATGGAGGACAAGCATCCTGAAAGAGGCAAGTTCTCTGTCTCCTGCTGCTCATAACGTTAAAAATGTTTGCTCAACAGGCACGTGAAAAGATCTTCCCACTTGCTGGCTGTCAGGGAAATGCAAATCAAAACCACAATGAGCTATCACCTTACACCTGAGAGACTGGCTCTGTTCCAAAAGTCTGGAAACAACAAATGCTGGTGAGGATGTGGAGAAAAGGGGACACTTTTGCACTGTTGGTGGGAGTGCAAATTGGTGCAGCCCCTGTGGAGAAGAGTTTGGAGATTCCTCAAAAAAAACGAAGATGGAAATCCCATATGATCCCATCATTCCACTTCTGGGTATTTACCCAAAGATACAAAAACACTAGTTCACAGAGATGTGTGCATCCCCGTGTTTACTGCAGCCCTAACTCATAATAGCTAAGAACTGGAAACTACCTAAGTGCCCAACATCAGATGAATTGATCAAGAAGAGGTGGTCCATATACACAATGGACACTGCACAGCCCTGAGAAGAGATGAGACCCTGTCATGTGAGTCCACACGGATGGAACTAGAGCGGATGATGCCGAGTGAAACAAGTCAAAAGAAGACAGACAGATACCAGATGACCTCACTCATAGGTGGGACATGAACAGAGAAAACCAAGGAACAGATGAAACGACACAGACCCTTGGACACTTGTAACAGAACTGAGGTAGGGGATGGGAGAGTGGGGAGGAGCAGGTGGCAGAGCCCACTAGACGATGGTGAAGAACACCTGGCGATGTGGCGAAGGGCAGGGTGTGCTGATATCTGTGAGGAAAGGGGAACCTGTGCACATGGGGAATCTACACATACGAGTTTATTTTAATGTGTAAAATAAAGTGACTGCAATTTAAAAAAAAGTGAAAAAATTTTAAAAAATAAGTTTTCTCAATGGACAAATAGAAACTTCTTAACCTGAAATTCTCCAACCCTCCCTTTCCACCATTCCTGCACCAGAATGAGGAGGCATGTGGAGAAAAATCCCCTAGGAGTGCCAGCTGACACCTTGACAAGGGAAGAAGGGGGAAAACATGTTTTAATAGGTTCTTCCAACTTGTTTGACTTTGTGTTTGCTCCTCTGCATGGTGCCTCCCAAAGATGGAGCTTGAGGATGGAGCTGGAGGGTGGGGGCCAGGCCCTCCCAGAGTGCACTGGAGGCTGGTGGCCAGCTCTGCACCCCCTCATCAGCTGCGCCAACCACGGGAAGACACCCCAAAGCCGGGACAAATGGATTCTGCTGCCACAACACAGGCTTTGGAAAAATGACTCAAAAGAAGGACATCAAAGTCACAGCAGAAGTGGTCTTTGGACAGTCAAATGAAGGGAATTTTCAAGTGCTTTGTGTCTGCTAAATCTTCTACTATATGCTCCTATTTGCTTTTCATAGTCGTTCATCCTGTTCCATCTACTCTTCCGTTCATCATCACAGTGGAATGTCTGCCGAGGTTTCAAGTTTACCAGGAATGCGGCTCCTTCGGGAGTCTTTCCAGCTAGTCCCAGCCGGGTGACCTCCTCTCCCCCTCCTC
>RJWH01004228.1:0-116224 GCA_004363575.1 Solenodon paradoxus | reverse complement strand
GGGAATTTTAAAAGAGCACCTTGCTGCTCTAAATGAGCTAAAATCTCTGGCCCCAAACCAATTATATTCCAGGGAAATGAGAGAACTTGCAGAATACATTTCTACCCTGCTGTCAGTGGTCTTTCAGGAACTATGTTAACACTGGAGATGGGTAAATGTCATCCCAATTTTAAAAAATGGGAAGAAGTCAGCGCCTTCAGTTTCCATCTATTACTGCTAAAGAACATTTCTGGATGACTGAACAAGTAACAAACAAATACTTGTTAACAAAGACGACGTGAGGCAGCTAATTTGGGTTTGGTCTGACAACTTGCTCTTAGCATGGACATGTGTGTGTGTGTGTTCCTACTTTAATCTCCTTTGCAGTTTGAAAAGAGAATTTCACATTTCTACGGACCTTAAAATAACCTATCTGCAGCTAATACAATTGCTCCCAGGTCCTAAAATGAAGTAACTATATAAGTACTTACTGTGTTCTACAGTGAGCAATCGCCTACCACTAGAACACATTGGAGGGCCTCTGACTAATAATGAAGAGAGACCATGATCTGAGGCATGAATCACTTGGTACATTCGGCAAAAATTCATTTCCTTTACACAAGAACAGGGCAAGAGGAAATAGCATTCAGGGGGTACTGAAGAATCTAGATAGGAGGAAGATTTCGGTAACAACCAGACTAGATGAATAGCCAGAAAATGTTCAGTGTGATCCCTGGGAAAGAATACTACTGTTATTTATTCTTTTTATTCTCTTTCATCATTTCAAATGCATTTTACAATGAAAACGTATACTTTTCAATTGTAAATTAAATTAATATAATCATCCTGAAGGACAATATTTTATCTTGATTTGTTTTACTTACGAGTGAAGGAATTGACAACATATCCTTTCCCAGTGCTGAATTTTAATTATTCCCATGAAGTTTTTCAAAAAAGATTATCTCATTTTATCAGCAACATAGGAACACCTATAAACATAATTGACTGCATTATTTGCAAAAGTAGATATCAGTAAAGTGACTTATGCATGTAGCCAAGTATTGTGGACAACATGTAACCAAAATCATAAAAATTATTAAGTTCTTCTAAAAGCATTTCTCAGCTTTTTTTAGAAGTAGTTTTAGTGCAATTCATTTTGAATAACTCAATGTCTCTCTAGGGAGAAGGATTACTGAAACTTCCATAGGCCCAGTTGACATGACGTTCCTAAGAACAAGCTGCCTTTTATAAAAACAAAAACAGAGACTGAAAGCAACGACACATTAGAATTATTATTGCAGATTTTCAGGAAATAGTTGGAAACATCCCTAATTTAAAAATACATTGAAGAACTATTGGCTTCTATTAAAAAACTTTAGGCGTCCAGCATTATTACTTCAACCATTTTAGCCAAGCAATCCCTATCAAAATCATAACTGCATTCTTCATGGAAATAAAACCGAAACATGAAAAAACATTCTGTGGAACTACAAAAGACTATGTAAATCAATGCAATCCCCAGGAAAAAGCACAAAAACCTGAAGTAACATGTTCTCCAATTCAAACGATACTACAAAGTAACAGTAATCAGATCAGCATGGCACTGGAATAAAAAGATACACAACCATGGGAACATAATTGAGACTAAAGAAATAAACCCACCTTACATGGCATCTAATCATATGTCAAAGGAGCCAAGAACATACAATAAAAGATCTCTTCATCAAATAGTGTGAGAAAAAAAATGGACAGTCATATGCAAAAGCATGAAGTTAATTAGACTACTGCCAAACAATACAACAATCAAAATAGATGAAAGATTTGAGTGTAAGACCTGGAATTCTAAAATATACAAAAGAAAATATAAGCAATAAATTCCTTGACATTGGCTTCAGTGATGGTTTTGTACACAATCTCAACAGCAAGAAGAAAAGCAAAAAAAATACCCCACAAAAAAACAAGTACATCAAATCTAAAAGACTACTTTTGTCTTGACATCCAAAATAAAAGTATAATAAGGGTGGTCATGATTTAGAGGTGCTTCCTCTAAACTCCTAAACTTCATCTTTCTTTTCTATATTTGTTTCTTTTTCTTTTACTTAGCCTTAAAAAAAAACTAATATATCTTCTGGTCAACAGGCATATAAAAAGATGTTCTTCCTCACTTGTTAGGGAAATGCAAATCAAAACATATCACCTGACACCTCTGAAGTAGACTATTATACCTAAGTCTGGAAACAACAAATTTTGCTGAGGATGTAGAGAAAAGGGAAGTCTTTTACACTATCGGTGGGATGCAAATTGGTTCACCCTTTTGGAAAGCAGTATGGAGATGCCTCAAAAAATTGAGAATGGGAATCCCAAATGACTCTACCATCCCACTTGGGGTATTTACTTCCTAAACACAACAAACACTGATTTGCAAAGATATATGCACCTCCGTGCTTACTGCAACATTATTTATAATTGTCAAAAACTGGAAACTACATAAGTGCCCATAATCAAATGAATAAAGATGTGGTATATATGCAAAATGGAACACAACACAGTCCTAAAAAAGATGAAGGCCTGTTATTCGTGACACTAGGGATGGAACTAGAGTGGGTTATGCTGAGTTAAATAAGGCAGAAAGAGAAAGACAGTGAGTGATCTTATTCCTATGTGGAATATAAAGAAACAAAGCAAAGTAACAAACAAAACAAAACAAAAACCAAAACTTGGACATTGACCATAGGGATGCTCCCATGGATGCATACTTATACCCAATTTCATCAAGTGTATATGTTAAATATGTAAGACCATGCATAGGTAAATCATATCTCAAATAAACAGGAAAAACAGAGATGAGGGAATGAGAACCTAAAACACTTGTCTAAGTCATTCTGCACATTTCAGATAAAAGAACAAGGCTCCAATGACTATCACATTTTAGTGACATTCCCACTACTCAATACTACCTCTTCTCTGGCTCAGGTACTCAAACATTAGAGAGATACATGAAAAGTAAAAAAAACACACAAAATTAGGAAAATTGCATACACATTTAACTTATCATGAAAATAATAAACCAAGTGTTTCATTATCACAGTTCTTTTTTCCCCTGGGAGAAAAAGATTATTTTATATAGGTTTCCTATTAAATAACAATTTTGTCTTTTTTCTTTTGATGTTTGCAGTCAATTAAATATAATCATTACGTTAAAAAATGTGTACAAAAATGAGAACTATAACCCAAAATAAGTCTGAAACTGATTTAGAGAGTACCACAACATTCCTAGATTAGATTATCCATTTTTCTAAAGCTGTTATATTATAATGTCATGCTGACATGATTCTTGATAACGTACTTAATGGTTAAAGAATGCATAGTGAACATTTGTGTGGAGTACATTGCATCTCATTTTTAGTTCTCCTTTGAAACAAGAAGGTGAATGCTGCAATTGTGGTATTTCTGCTGTTAAACTTAATGAAAATTCTGTCCACTATCAATCAAATAGATCTTTTCTTTTTTTGTTGTTGTCCAAATATGCTCAAAAGTAATTTATTTTCATTGAAAAGTCCTGTACTAACATGATGAAAAAGCACAAACAAGGCTGTAATTTCTTTCAGATGCACTTGCTGGCAAGATATATACTGGAGGGTAGGGGAAGCTTGATTCTTACATTTATATTATTGAGGGCATGTGGATAGATCAGGTGTACAGATGGCCAAGTTTGTACACAAGAATCTTTCAACAAATAATATTGACTAACCTTCAAAAATGAAAATAATCATCTTTTTCGGTATGAAAATGCAAGGCGGAATGAAGATTATCTGAAATGAGCTACAGTGCAATGTCACATTGCTATGATAGTACCGTGTCTACCTAGGCCAGCAGTAATGAGGGGTGATTTGTCTCAAGAATATTTCTGTAGTAGTGGATTGTGATGGTTAACAAAAGGTCAACAAGCCACAAGGCATGCCTTAAAACTAATGGCTGAAGAATTTCATTTTTACGTCTTCAAAACTAATTTTATTTTGAAGATCATGATTATTAGAAATTATATGAAAGACAGATGGAGTAATGTTGCTATGATTTCTTTCAGAAGGGAAAGATTTCAGAAAGACCGAAATCAGGAAACTCAGATGTGACCATAAACATTTATTTATCTTCTAAGAGTCTTAATCAAAATATAAAGGTAATTTGGTTACAGTTCTTCCCCTCGTAACTACAAGGCAAAAAATAGCAACTTCTGTAAGATGCTTGAGAATTGTTTCGGAGAGCAGCATGCTTTCTGTTTGCCAATTTTAGCTTTAAAATTAACAGTAAAATGATACGGCTCCCTCCCCAGCATGGATTAAATCTCCCTGTAGAATAAATTGCTTTGAAAGGTTCGTTGTATTTTTTTTTTAAATGGAATCTCATTTGTGTTTACTTATTTTTAACATTATGTACTCTAATAAGCAATAAAGATAACTCTGTTTAGAATTCGGTGAGTTTTTTAAATATGAAGAGCGACATTTGACAAAGTATCAATGTTGTCCCTACATGATAGCCTTTTGGATAAGTATGGATTAAATTGGCAGAGCTCTTACATGCTGAAATGCTGACGTTTTGATTTGAATTGACAACCAAATTGTTTCTTTAGTTCTAGATATTTTAAAGATAAAACAGTAAGACCTAAAATATCATTTATCACCAAGACTCTGATTAATGTGTTCCTTTAACACTTATTGAGTATACTGCTTCTTACATCAGTTTCTGACCTCATAGCATTGTGATCTGGGTATGGACAAACAAAAAAGAAATAAGCATATACATACATACATATAAAAACATATTAGCATTTATCAATATTTGTGAAACATAAACACAAAACTAAGAGAATAATGGAGAAAATACCCAATAATTGTGTAATTATTAGATAATATTATCATTTTTTTACTAGGTAACCTGGATATTCTTCTGGAATAAGGTTACTGAAATGGGAGATCTCTAAAAATGGCACAATTATCTATACTATGGAAAAAACAGGATGTGTGAAGTTCCCTAGTCAAGAAAGTTTGCTATATATGAGTGAAAATAGGCTGAAAGAAAACAAGAATGACTAGAGTCACCTGAGGGCAAGAGAGGGTGGCATGAAATGAATTTGAATATATAGAATCAAGAATAAAAATGATCACTACGATGCCCAAAATTTGGATACCATTCTAATGTCCGATAGCTGGAGAAATAATAACATTACCTACCATAACTGGAATTTTATTATATTGTTTGTAAAAATAAAATTAGGAATGTATATAATACAATTGTTAAATAAAACAAAAAAACATTACATCTAATACTTTCCTACTTCTTAACAGAAAAAAAATTGAAATCATTGAGAAAGTGAAAGTTAAAATCTACTAAAGACTATGTATAAGAGGAAATGAATTTTTACAATATTTTACAATAACTTTTCTTTGCCTTTTCTAACTGAAATTTGAAAATTATAGGCCACAACAAAAAATACAAATCAAATGCAACCACCATAAAGCTTTTCACTAAATACTATAAATAGCCTAAATGTATGCAGTATTCTTGTTAGGACATTCAATTCGAGAAACTATCCAGTGGGCTAAGGCATTTGAATATTGCTATGATAGAAATTGTGATTATCTATGTATCCCATGAGAAGATATTTAAAATGTACAAAAAAATCAATAATCATTTATATAGTTCACTGCAATTTGCCAAACAATTAAGACATTTATTTATTTGTATTCATGAGTGCTGCAGAAAAGATGCTTAACCACCCATTTAGTGAAGATTTAGCTGACCACGACTAGAGTTCGTTTGATCATCTCTTGGCAGAGAAAAAGAACAAGATCACAACAGTATACAAACACTCAGGTCTTTAGATCTAAAATCTCTCTTTGTGATGTCTATTTTGCCTTATACAAATACAGAATTCTTGGTTTTTTAAATAGAGGTGACGACAGTCTTACTAAAACAACTCCTAAGTATTTTGAAAAACATTTTTTGTAGTAAATCCCAGTAATGTTAACATATCAAAGTTAAAAAAAACAACAACAGTTATCTACTCCTTGTTTAAGAAAACAGTATATTCTATAGAAAAATAGACTAAAGAACTTATTAGTTATCTAAACTGAAGAGAAATTTGTGCTTTATCACAGAATATCAAGTGACTGATCTGATATGGAGTCCAGATGAATGGACTTTAACAGACAAAATAATTTGTCCATTTATCACCGACGCGATTTTAAGCAGACCACTTGATAGCCTTCATTTATTCATTTGTAAAATGGAAGAATAATAACACTAGCATATCCCCTAGTGTTGTGAGGATAAAACGAGATTTCATGAGTGAGTAGCTGCACATTGCATTTTAATTTATTTCCAGTTCCATTATGCATAGCTGATAAAATTTTTTTCTACTGAAAATTGATTTATACATATGTTTTTAGGAGCCATTGATACTTAGTACTGTGAGTTCACTGGGACAATCTGTAAAGAGTAAAAATACGCCTTCAATTATAAATGATAATGACCTTTAGTCCTTATGAGTCACTGGCTTGATCTAAAAGCAGTGCAGCATGACATGTTACTCACTGGCTTTTCATTCATGTTTAAAGATTTTTATTTCACCGAGGAGAATGACACATTTTGATGCAACAAATAATGTGTGGTTTTGATTTTTTTCAAGTAACACTTCGAAGATTTCCCCTGATAATGTGTTCGCACTGGATTCGAAGTGTTTGTCCACATCTCTAATATCAGTGAATGGGTCTTTGACAAGTATAAGGAATGTTTTTGAATCTGTTTCCTCTTCCTGGTAAATGGCACAGTATTCAATATATTATATAAAAGGGCAACTCAACCCCGTCCCAAGGCAGTCATGTTGTGTCCACCAAGAAAAGTAACAGTAACAAGAATTAGACCAAATGCCATCGCCTGCTTGTATTGACCTAGCTTCTGCTGTATCAGGTCATGAACATCTACCCTTGGTAAGAGTCAACATTAAAAGTGGCTTCCTTTTTCAGGTGAATTACTATTATTGTTAGGATAAGCTTCTCATTACAGGCTTTTGACTATGGAGATTTAAGTATTCGACAACTGAGCCAAAAAACGACAGGCAAACGAATACCCGGAGTTACTTAATTATGTCTAGCAGGACTCTTTTGTCACTGAGCAGTGCTGAACAGTCAACTGATCTTGAATGCACTAAGCCAATGGATGTACTTCGGGGGTATCTGAGTGACCTTCATGTAGAAAGCCCTCTAATGTCTTGCTCTTATTCTCTCCCTTTCTGTGTTCACATTACACCATTTCCCTGTTTACTATGACCAGGTATTCTGAGGTATTTTTCCACTATAGGCATGGATAAAAATGACGTAGGGTTCTGCATATTAATTTCAGTTCATTATTAACTTTAGTTTAAAAAGAAAGATTTTTTGATCATTCTTCACATTGGTCATGAGATGGAAACAACTTATTTGTTCATTGATAGATGACTGGATAAAGACGTGGCCTATATACACAACAGAATACTGTTCAGCTATTATAAAAATGTAATCCTCACATTTACATCAATGCAGAAGGACCAGAGGGTATTATGCTTAATGGAATAAGTCAGAAGGAAAAAGACCCCATAAGACTTCACTCCTATGAGAAAAATAAACTAAACTAATAAACAAACAAAAACACTCTTAGACTCTAAGAACAAAACTATGGTAACCAGAAAGGAAGAGGAAAGGAGGTAAGTAAATCCAGTGAAAGGGTCAACTTTATGGTAAAGGATGGATACTAGATATTTGGTGATGAACATAATATACACATGTTTACTTGCAATGCTGTACACCTGAATCCTAGATGTTATAAACCAATGTTATTTCAATAGCCGAACAAAAAATGTGAGATTTGAAAAAGGGTCCAAATGATGGAGGTAGAAGAAAAAAAAGTATTTGTTCAGATGTCTGGTGTGCATCAGAGAAAGTAGTACCTAATGCCTAGTGTAAAAAAAAAAATTCAAGGCACTCATGACTGTTAAGTATCCTGTGGTTTTGACTCTCAAAATGTTATAATGTCTTTGGCTCAGGATATTAGTTAGAATAAAATGTCAAAAAGGTGTACAATATTTCAAAAAAGATTCCCTAGGAGAAATAGGCTATGTAAAATTAACAGCAACACTTTCTTAAATACCTGTAGAGTTTACAGCTTACATACAATGCTTATTAATTAAGAAAACTTTCACACATTAGCCCTATGAAATACTGGGGCCACCTGTTCTATTTTGTGACCCTGAAGAGTGAGCAGTGAGGCTCGAATAAATTGTAGTAGGTTCTCCGGAGAAAGAGAACCAATATGATGGATATATATCCAGTAATATCCTTACTGACATACCCAGAATAGGAATGGACCCCAAAACAGAACACTATCCATCCAAAGCAACACAAAATAAAATTAACAATCACAAGAAAGTGATTTATTCAAGTTAAAATTGATAACATTGGGACTGTGATTACACAGGTATTTCAACTTCTAGTCCAATTTAGTTTCTGTTTATATTATATTGTTTCCTATAAAAATGTTATTCAAGCAAATTTGGAAGATCCTTATATTTCTTTATATAATAGAGCCTGCCTTATTCAATGTGATGAAAGCTCAAATTCATCTATTTGACAGACCTGGAGCTGCTACTATGTGCTATTAAGTTTTTTATTACAGATGCAAGAAGTATCCTTAAGCTTTCTCTCTGTGACCAAATCTGAATAGACAATTATAGGAGATAAACTTCATAATTCCAGGCTTTCGCAACAATATTAGAAAACAATATGTAAGCATACAAGAAGTAAAAGTTTTGAATAAAGTTTCAAGGCAATAGAAAACACGTCCTTTGACATTTCTGATTCATTTCTAGAGGGATTATGTAGACAAAAATTATGTGTACCTCAAAACGAGTTAAGGCCAAAAGGCAGTATCCCTTCAATAAAAAAAAGAATATGAAACCAGGAAAAAAACTGAGGTAGCTCAAAGGAGAGAGAAATCTTTTGAAGATGGATGGCAGGCAAAAGATGTACACAAAGGAATAATTTGTGAGTTTTCCTGAAAATCAAATCTATTTACAGAATTGAGAAACATGCTTTTAGGCACGTACGAGAATTAAGAAATGGGAAAAACACAGGTAGATTTACAAGAGCATAATTCTGAGATGATATTAGAATGGGCATCAGATACCAGGAATAAGGATATACAAATCCTATAATAAATTAACAATAACTACTGAAAGTTTGACTAGACAAATGAGGTGATACATGTAAATTTTATGCTGATCACAGTGGTTACAACTAAGTTGGAATGGAGAATGTGAAGGTAGAAAGGTCACGTCTGGGACAGTTATAATATAAGTTACTATCTAAGAACTTTGAATTGAAAAAAAAAAGGATTGAAAAGTAATAGTAGGGGCTGCAGAGAAGGGAGAAGATGGGTTTTGAATCTAGAGAAGTTGGAAAAAAACCAGAAAAGTCAACTAAATGGTGACTTTGGAAAGGAGAATAGAAATGATTTTCTCAAAGGCATATGGAAATAACAGTAATATATAGATATGCAAGTGTGAGGCCCTGTAGGATTTCACAAATGTAGAAATGGTAACAGGATTGGAGGGTGAACATTGCAAAAGGGATGAAAAGATGTGATAGCTTAAATCAAGATAATGGAATAAAATCAAAGTTGAGGGTGGCAAGAGAAAACACCAAGTCTTAACCTGGTAGGGATACATAGATAAGGGGGCAGAGAGCTGCTAGGAAAGGATTTAGGGATATGGTAGGAATAAAAATGAGGATTATTAAGCAGTTAAAGGGCTTCTGAGATTAAAACAATTGGATGGAAGGAAGGGGTGCTGTTGAACAGGATAAAACGGCAGAGAAGTCCAAGGATTTGACAATTACATTTGCATTAATTTTGCAAGTTCCTTTGACAACTATGTGATGAGTGCCAACTACATGCCTGGCACTACTCTAGGAAATAAGGGTCCAGCAGTGAGCTCTCACAGTTCCGTTAAAGGAAGTAGATAATAAACAACTAAGATGACAGGCATGTAATGCTTTCTGGTGATCAAGAATATGAAGAAACAAAGAACATACAAGGAGATGGAGAGAGAATTGGAAGGTGCTGTGGAGGCCTTGGTAATGAGACCTAATAGCCATGCCTCAAAGAAGTGAAAAATGTGAATTATGGCTATCTGAATGAAAAAGGTTGCATTTCAGTAGGAGGAATTTAAACCAAATTCAGAGAGAGGAGATGGTAAAGAATTTATTTTGGAATATTGATTTTTAAAGAATGAACTGGTGTATCTATTTGATAAGGAGCCAGAGGTGAAGGTCCTTGAAGACACCTGAGAGGATTTTAAAACTCAAATTTGTGAAGATAGGCTAAAATCAATTATCTGTGAATGTCCAAGAACTATGGAAATTCTTAGATGATTATACTTACTTTCTGAATGTATCCTCCATCACTGCATATAAATACACATTCTATTTTTATTTAAAAATATTTTATATAATTTTTGTAGTATTTCCTTTTTTTTTTTAACTCTTTATTGTTTCATTCATTTACAATAGTATACAATTTTCAGGAGAACGGATTAGCACCTCAGTCACTGTTATATGATGTCACATCTACCAGCAGAGATCTAATGCCAGACACCCCAAGTTCCCAGCACTACCCCAGCCCACTGCCACTGCCTCCTTGTAATCACAGTCTTGCATCAAAGTTCTAAGAATTTCGTAATGTTTTGTTTGTTCGTTTGTTTTGTTTCCCTATATTCCACATCTATGTGAAACCATTACATATTTTTCTTTTTCTTTCTTATTTGCTTGATAAGCAAGTTCCATCCATTAAAGTTGCTGCAAAAGGTACAATTTCACTTTTTTAAATTGCTAGAGAGAATTCCATTGAGTATCTATAGAGACCAAATCTTCTTTATCCATCATCTGTTGATGGACATTTAGACTGTTTCCATGTCTTGATTATTGTGAAATGTGCTGCTATGAATATAGGGAGGCGAATATTTTTTATGATGGGTGTTTTGTGTGTTTCAGATATATACCTAGAAGCAGAATCGCTGATCAAATGGTAATCACATGTTTACTTTTTGGAGTACACACCATACTGGTTTTCAGAGGCCGCACTAATTTATATTCCCACCAACGTTAAGGGAGTTCCTTTTTCTCTATACTCTTGCCAATACTCATTCCTAGTCTTAGATTTCAAAATACATATGTAAATATATATATATTTATTAAATGGCTACATAAATATAATTGAAGGCTTATATTTTACTCGTCTTACACTTTTCCTATTCCAGCTACGAATTTTCTCTATTCAAATAACTATATTTCCATGTTTTGCACTCAATGTTTTCCTGACTTATATATTCAAATAAATCACACATTTATATAAATAATGCATTTATGTAGATAGGATTATGTTTTAAAATGCAATTGATTATTTATGATATATACTTATAGGCATGTGATTTTTATAATCAATGGAATTTTGTATTAATTCTTCCTAGTCAACAGGCATATCTCAAATTTATACATTTTATACAGTAACTAGGAGTCTATGCTCAGATGATCTAAAATTTAGACAATCATTTTCCTAGTGAAAATTATTCTGTTTCCTATTTTTCACATTTATGCTACAAGAAATATCCTGCTCATATATCTCTTATGTACTGATATTTTAATTTTATCAGTAAGGTCACAGGGAGCAGAATGTATACTGTACTTGATTTCATTTGTACATTAACTTGTATGAAAGATCACTTTTGTCTTATTCCTAAACTCTAAGGCCTACTTAAATATCACATACTATGCTCAATTAGAAAAAATCTTTGTATACTCAGAATTGCCAATTAACTTTATAATAATTATTGTCTTTTTTAGATAGCATTTTCTTGAGTGCAGCAAACATAACTAAAACAATTTTATTTCCTCATACATGCTTAGTAGAGTGGTTTTCCCATAGACAAAAAATACAAATTGACCTCAATACCCACAGTATTTAAAATACTAAGTTAGATCCATGTTTAGGAAGCAAAAGAAATAGTCTTGCCTTTAGAAAGTTATAGTTACATGCAATCATGGATTTCTTTACAATTCTTTTCATATTTAAGATTCCGGTAGCTTCACACCTGATTTTGGTGAGAAAAATAACATGCTAAGAAAGAAGGAAAAAGATTAAAACTCAAGGACCTAACCTTATTTGTACAGCTGTAAAATAAATTTAGGACATTGAAATACGTATTATTAGAAAGATGATAGGATGTCACTATGCTTTTCCACCTTCTTTTCTTAGATATTATAGTTTTGCTAGGCAGAGGATAAGAGGCAATGGGTATGAATGGAAATGATACTAAAAATAAGTTAAAGTTATTTATCAATGCAAAAAGATCTTACTGGTATGTATATTTCGACATTACTCTTCATGTTCACAAAAAGGGAACAAGAGAAAACCCGCAAAACTCTTGGGAGTTTGTATAAAGTTTGGGGGAAATCTAATTACATTTTATTTGCAGAAGGAATCAATATGGTAGTACTTCTCAAGTTCATTTCAATCACAAATGTGAAGAACAGATTTGCATTTACATCTAAGAAGCATGGTGTATTAAAAAGTTTTCAATATAATTTAGCAGCCCCTTTGTCAAAATAGGGCATTCATTGAACATAATGACACTCAAGGCCATCCTTCCAATAAATTACCCTATAAAAAGTTCCATAAAAAATTTAATATGGTGCAGGTTGGGGAATATAGGTAATTAAATGTGTTGCCGAGGTAAAAAGACGACTCTGGGAAAAGTAAAAGATTGCAATTATGAGGTCAAAGAATAATTCTGAAATCAACAGATTATTTAAGAAAATCTTATCAGCATGTTAATCACTTTAGCTCCCTTATGGGGGAGGATCTTAAAATAGGTGCAGGGGTCACTGGTAGCCACCCCCTAGGAGTTTCCTAACAGACCGACCCCAAACCTTGATTACTTTTTCTAATAAAAACACTGCTGCTTGTCAGTCTCCGATCTTTTTCATGCACTAATGTCAGATGGAAACAAAATCGACTGCTGGATGGCAAGCTAGCTGCGCTGGGAGTGGGTAAGACTAGAAACCATCATCTGCAACAGAGAGATAAGCAAGGCTGAATTCTCTGTGGTCTTTTGAAACTACATTATGTGAAATGAAGAATTTACAAGCAGAAACAGAAGCTAGAAATCTCATTATTAATGACTTGCGCTAGCCATGGTTTCTGGTTTTTCATGTGAATCTAGAAGAAACGTAAGACAAACAGGGCTGTAAGCGCCACAAAAATTATAGCAAATACACAGAATCTAGGACAAAACAGGAAAATGTAACTGTGTCTCGAAATTGTTTGTGATATTGGCTGAAGAGTGAACTGCATAGGGTTTGTTTAAACAAAAGCTATGCAAATCTTTGCTCAGCTGGTTATTCGGGAAAATAAATGGAAGCAAACAGAGGAAAATAGACCACGAGCTAGAAGAGTTTGTCAAGAATGATAACGGGCATCAAAGCAACAGGATTTAAAATGATAGCCTGGCCTCTGTAAATAACGCCAGTTCTTCAGGATGCACTGGAGACCCAACTCGACAGCATAATAATTTTAGCTAAAAACCTGCTATTCCCACCATGAGACTCCATAAACCAAAGAAGAAAGCAGAGGAGTTTTACACACCCAAAGAGACAACTATTAGAAGCGTGGGAAGCCCGGCACCTTTAAATCTCTGGTTTTATCCCTTAGTTGTCCATGACATTGTCTGGGAGATTTTGCAGCACTGAAACTAGATAAGGAAGACAATTAAAGAATCTCACTTTTTCTCTTGCCATGCTAAAAATAGGAGTGACAGGTCTGAGGCAGAAACTGTGTGCCATTGCATGCAAACAAAATTCCATCGACAACCTCAGAAGTAATATGACTGCAAATGAGCGACAGATACAAAAACCAGTTAGGAAAAAATTCCCACAAATATTGTTCCTCTCCCTCTAAATATTTTACTTCCCCATTATGATCCTCTGACCTCGGTAAAATACACTTACATTGGAAGGACAGGAGCGAAAAATCTTCTTAAGGAGCCCAAACTAATAACACCAGGTATCATCTGGAGAACAGTCTGACAAGAGACCTTCTTTTCTCGTTAACATTCTGTGGGCTCAGCACCTGACAAGGCGTGGGGCTGCTCCCCGCGAGATGGGATTCCCACTGATACGGACTAACTCGAGAGAAATTGACCTTAAGTTGTACATCAGTCAGTGGCACAACATTCGAGCGTCAGTAGCACTCAGAAACAGTTTTATTTCAAGAAATCAAGCAAGTCTCTAGCTCCTGTTACCTGACCTTACCACTGCAGATTAACCACACATGTACAGGGAAATGAGTTTCTCCCATTCAACTCATCATTGTAATCTTGTACCCACAAACCTTCAGTGAAACTGATCTACCAGGTTTAAAAGGACAATTTAGCCAATTGCCTAGTTGCTTGGCTCTCAAAGTGAATTCAAGAGACGTTAAAGAACCCTAAGGGTTTCTGAAAATTTCTTCGAAATTCTGGGGAATAACGAATTATGAACAATGTGGTAATACCACTGGTAATCTGTCCTTCTAGAACTTCTCAACTCACTCGTGACAATGGGGAGAAGACGGCATGCCTAAACTGTCATTTCCATGCTTGTTTTTGTGTAAGCTATTAAATGCGTATTCATGAACCGACATAGCAATCTATTCATTTTTGGCAGACGGACAAAAAGGAACGCAGTAAGTTCATAGGGGGCAAATGACTAGGGACATTTGAAAATGCCCAGTGAATATTCCAACTGTTGAAAAGATATCTTACCATAATAAAGATCTTAGACACAAGAAAACACATGTACAAAAATGTCAGTAAAGTTGTAGGATCATGGCTGATTTTATTTGCCTTTGGTAGGCCTTCTGCTATTTTTCAGACTCTATAATCAAAATAAAAATCTCATTTTCCAATAAGCAAAATAAAATATAAACAAAAGTGCAAAAGCCATACATTCTGTGGATAATTTTTGCATATCTTTGGAGATTTTGCATTAGAGTCCAGCACTGGCTAACCAGGAATTTCTGCATACAATTTTGTTGACTGGAAAGCAGAAAGGGAGGCAGAGGAGAAGCAGCAAAGGAGGGATATCAGTGCAAATAACCAGCTCTGTTCAAGAGCAATTATGTTTCTCTCATGGGTAGTCACTCAGTAAATGTTAATTGATAATTAAGAAAGATGAGTTTTCTTTTTTGTGTACTCCACAACAGTTCCATATTTTCACATTAGCTAAAGGTTAAAGCCAAATGGATACAGTAGAACTTTGCAGTTAGGTGTTAGCTACCTTTCATAGAATAGGCAGATTCCTAAGGACCTCATTTACTTGTTAAATACATCTTTGCCACTATTTCCTATTTGTCCCTATACCACAATTGACATCCACAGTAATGCACATGGCATTCGATTACCATTTCTTCATTTGCTTACATTTTCCTTGCTGAGAAATAGAAAAATTATATAAAGGACATACTTAAAATTTTACAAAAATGACTGCTGAGCTCCTAAACAAAAGTGAATCCACTAAGGCTTTACAACTGCCAAGAAATATAATGTCGGGATAAAAGGAATTGGAGAAAAGAAAATAATGTGAATAATTTGAATATGGTCAGTAGTTCTACTGTTAATGTGATCAACATACAATAAGTATGAATATTTAAAATACCAAAGCTTTGAGGAGGTAATATGAGGCCCACTTACATCGAGTTATTTGGGCTTATTGAAATAACGATCATAAAATATCCACAGGGAAAATAATTGTCAGAAAGTTGGGAGAATCTTCCAGACACAATTTACGCTTCAAATATAATTTATTGGTCATCACTCCGAACTCTAAGGGACAGCAATGAATTCTAAACACCATTCAGAAGGCAAATTAGAGGGAACACAGCAACTTTCCTTAGACTTAAATTGTAGAGATTTACATACTGGGAATTGGAAGAGAATCAGCAAGGTCAATGGAAACATAGTTGCAAAGACTTCGATGATTGAATCAGAATCCTTATTCTAAGCATTTAATTTTGAGCAACTGCAAACAAAGAATAAGTGTTGCCTTCAATATTATATCAGTTATGAAGGCTTGATTCCTTAAACTTCAGGATACTTTCTTGTTTACTGCAGTATCTTTATCATCTAATACTGTTCCAGGGATGCACCAATCCCCCCCACCCGAAACATACTGAATACATCAGTGAGCAAAAAAATGCAGAAATAGATGAGCAACGATAAAAAATAATTAATTCTCTCAAAACCAGGATCAGCACCTAGAAACAAGTAACCATAGCTATAGCAATGTGACATCTTCTGTTCCAAGGGGAAAGGGAAGAGTAGCATGCTTCCAGACATAATCATTTTTAAGTTGTCAATTACCTATCTTCCATTCTAGTGTAGGGGTTCAATTCCTTTCAATAAATCTTTTTTATTCTCTCATAATACTCCAATTAATGAAACCTCAGGCAAGTACTGTGGTGAAGAGGTGCTTGGATTGGGCGAATCCTAAAGATAATTTTAATGTCTATTTTTGGCTAGAATTAACATGTCACCCTTTTTACTGGATCTTGGATGATCTGTTTTCAATTTTTGACTGGTTAGTTTGCCTGCTTGGGTCTTAGGAGCTTTATCAATTAAATCCAGATATTAATGGTGCACCCCGGGTGGAGAAGGGGTTGGGCTGAGCCCACATACATCCCAAGGACCCAGAGGTTCACATCCCGGGCCGTGGGACACAACCAAGATGAACTACAAAGTAAAATAAATAAATACAATGCTGTTTCCTCCTTTCTCTTCCTGCCTGTCTGCACTTTTCCTTTAAAAAAATCCAGATTTAGTTGTTGGATCTTTAATGCTGTTCAGTTAAATTTAACAGTTAACACTAGACATACCATGGGAAGCTTTAAAAATATTTATTTCCAGTTCTTAGACTGACAAATAATAATTTCGGCAGGCGGGCCTTAGGCAACTCTATTTTTAGACTTTCTTAGGTGGTTCCAACATGAAGCTAAGTACCAGAACTACCTTTTTAAAGACTCATTGTTGTTAATTGCAAAAATAAGGTATACTTTAATTTCAGAGCCATAAAATTATTTTTCCTTTTTTATGTCTAAAGGTATGTAGCTCTAGAATAAAGATTTGTGCACCTATTTTTAAAGGGAACATAGATTTTTTTTTTTTTAAAAAGCACCACCTAACCCAGTAATTAATATTCCAAATTTACTACCAATGTTCAGGATTGCTTATTATTTTCGAGCACGGATGGATCCAGAGTTCAAGATGACTGCGTATTGAAAAGCAGTTGCCTAAAGCATATTTCAGTCTGACAGTGGATGTAGATTCTTCCTGCTTTTAATAACGAAAATTTCATTTTAAGCGATAATCCCTAAAAAGGATTTCCTGGCAGAATAGTTTATATCATAAGAGCATATGGGAGTTACGAATAATTATTCAGAGAGTATCTTTCTCCAAAGAGCTTAAAGCACTTGATGGAATTCATCTAATTAATGTTCCCACTGTATCTGCGAGAAGGCGATGGACAGCGCAGCGCGGATGGTTCTGCAGTGAACGCCCATTCCATTCAGTGAGAGGGGGAGAATAAATCCAACACCATAGTGTAGGAAAACAGGACTTACATAGTCTACCAGGGTTAGCATGTGACAAAAATATTTTTTCACAACAAACAAAATGTATGCGGAAACAAAACACCAGAAGATAGAGCAGTCTGGACAGCGTAAGACCAGAGGCACGTACACTTTCCGCCCAAATTCAATTTTAATAGATCAAAATCAAGAGGAAGCAATTTGCTTAGTTAACAGCTATTTTCCCCCATGATTTCAAATCCTCAGACACTTACCAATATCTTATGGCTTGAAAAATCCCAGACGCTCTGGCATTATATAAACCCAGATAAAACCTGATTAAAACATGGGATTTCCTACGTTGAACAAATAATATTTGCCTTCCTTTTCACTCATATGATAAATGGTAGGTAGGCATTGTCAATATGGGTGGGCCTTTTTACACGGACTTAACTGTTACCAAAAAATGGACTGGGTACTTTTTTAACCCAGACAGCCTGGCAGATGAAGTAAATGTTAATATCACAGGAAATGCATTAGCTATATACCTGTAAACACATTTTGATAGAATGGAGGTAATATAAAGGTGAAGCTACATAATAGCTCAATACAGAAAGGACTGACTTAAAAAAATAAAAACTCAGTACCTTTTTATATTTTAAATCCGTCTGTAGTAGAGCTTTCCCCTCTGGAATCACATCTTCACCTGACCTGATTTCCTTAACCTGGTCAAATTTCCTTCAGAATAAAATTAATAAAAGAATTCACAGAAGGCTTACAATTTTATTAAAATAGATAAAAAGTTCTGCCTTCATAAAAATTTTCACTGGCAAACTCAAAGGCACAAAAGAGTACTCATATATTCTACAGTGCATGAACTGTGAAATCTTTTACTTTAAAAACAAGTATTTAGTAAATAGCATTATCTGTCTTTCTACATAGTCACACCATGTGGCTGAAGAGGAGTAGAAGGACAGTGCTCTTCTGGAAAGACTGTTTTTATATATTTTTGACATTTTATGTACATTTGAGACATGCTCATTTTAGCTCATCACTTTGTGGAACTACTAGTAAATATTTCTTACTGGAAAGTGAGTTGACTCTTGATGCTTATCAATAAAAACAACAGGAGAAGTGCAACGACAAAGGCATTAACAAGCCAATGGTAAAACTAGTTTTGTTTATCTTTTTAGGCAATTCCTACTACTGATTGCTGACTACACTTTTCCATTTACAGTTATTAGTCATTTGAACTGGCAGAAAGAAATCAGGAAAACAATTCCATTTGCAATTGCATCACAAAGAATGAACCACCTTGGGAAAAATTTCACCATAGAAATAACAGACTTATGCACTGAAAACTCCAAGACATTGCTGGAAGACATTAAAGACACATACAGAAGATAGCCTGTGCTTAAGGATTTTAAGAATCAGCATTATTAAAATGGCAGTTACTTAAAGCAATATACAGATTCAATGTAACCCCTATCAAAATGAAATGACTACAACAATCTTCAAATAGAACAAAAAATTGTGGATTTTATTTCTAACTACAAAAGATCCCAAATAGTGAAAACAATCTTGAGGGGAAAGAACATAAATGGAGGTGTCTCATTCCCTGACTTCAAACTATACTGCAAAATGATAGAATCAAATCAACATGGTATAGGAATTAAAATATATACTGATCAGTGGGAAAGAACTGAGAGGCCAGAAATTAACTGGTGCATATAAGGGCAATTAATGAACAACAAAGGAGTCAAGCGCATATAATGAAACATCTTCAATAAGTGATGCTAGGGAAACTGGTCAGCTGCAAGCAAAAAATGGAAGTAAACTGACACCATATACAAAAGCTCATTCAAAATATATTAAAGATTTGGTTTTAAGACCCAAAACCATAAAATGGACAGAAGAAAACACGGAATAAGGTCCTTGATATTGACCTTAGAAAGGACGATACCAACTCCAAGGGTAAGGGAAAAGCAAAATTAACAAATGAGACTACGTCAAACTAAAAATCTGCTTCATAGTTAAGAAACCATCATTAAAATGAAAAGGCATTCTACTGAATGTAGAAGAGATTTACATATCACATATTAGACAACGGGTTAATATTCAAAGTATATAAAGAAAATCATAGAACTCAACCAAAAAGTAAACAGTTCAATTAAAAATGGGCAGAGGATTTGAACAGACACTTTTCCAGTGAAGACATACAGATGACCAACAGGCACATGAAAAGATGTTCATCATCTCTTATTATTAGGAAAAGGCAAATGAAAACAATGAGATACCACCTCATACCTGTGAGAATTTATATTATCCAAAAGGCTGGAAACAGTGTTAGAGAGGATGTAGAGAAAAGGAAACCTTAATACACTGTTGGTGAGCGTGTAAATTGGTGCCGCCATTATGGAAAACAGTATGGAGACTCCTCAAAACATTAAAAAAATAGCAATTTCAAAAGATCCACTTATCCCAGTTCTATATATTTACCTGAAAAACTCAAAACCATTAATTCGAAGAGATATACACACCCCCATGTTTATTGCAGCATTATTTACAATAGCCAAGAATTGGAAACAACCTAAGTGAGGAACTACTCATGACTGGATAAATATGTGGTCTATAGAGAGGTCACTGACAATGGTGAAGCCCAGTGATGCAGACTTTTAGTGGTGAACATACTGTAGTATATGCAGATATTGATTTGTTACGATGTATACCTAAAACTTTCAATGTTGTAATTCAATTCTCCTTCAATAAGAATGATTAAAAAAAAGAAATCAGCTATTTGTTAATTTTAGCATTAAGTTGCTTGGAATTTATAACACCATCACCTAAGTGGCAAACCTCTTAAATGTCTATCTCTAGCCAACATACAGATGAAAAACCAGACTTTTTATGCAAAAGTAGTAACTACATAATCTACTATCTTCATGCAATTTAAGAATAAAGTGTGGCCTTGCCTTTACTGAGTTTAGTTAATCTTGACAATGGAATGTCCAGTTGTCAAAACAGAAAAAAAGTATAAAAAATAAGGTAAGCACATTTTTTGAAGGTTCATGCATTTTATTCACAGGATTATTTTTTCCAAATAATTTTAATGTAAATTGTCATTTCCATTACATCTTTCAAAAATTATTACTGCACTGTTAGTTCTACTTTTGTTAGAGTATGTATAGGGACTAAATGGACAATATTTTAATTTTTATGGTTTTTTTCCAAAGGAAAGATGCAGGCAGGAATAAAGGTGAACAGGCATAAATATAGTAATCTATAAATTTCTTTCTAAAATGAGATATTTATGTACAGATTAAGCATGAGAAACAAAAAGGAAATCCTCGTATATTACCCTTAAGGCCAATTCTTACATATTTTCAATAAGAATCAATGTATGGGTGTGCCCTTGTGGCCTCTTGGTTTAAATCAGGCACCGTCCACATACATCCCAAGGCCCCTGGTTCAAGACCTGGGTCTGGGAAACAACCAATGATGAACAACTGAATAAAAATAAATGTTGCTTCTTCCTCTCTTCCTGCCTGCCTGCCTAATTGCCTTCATTTCTGCCTCGACCTTTTCTTTAAAAAGAATTTCAGCAAAAAAAAAAAAAAAGAATCACTCTATGTTGTCATGTTGGGGGATGGAGACTTCCTCAGGTATTTGACAATTTAAAGGAATTTATTTTTATATATAGTACTATATATTATACAAATAATCCAGATGTTTAAATTTTAGCCATTGGTTATATTCTTGCTTTAAAACATAACAAATGATCACACTGTACTGAAATAGTGCCTTTTGGGCACTCCTTGGTGCAACAGCGGTTGAGTCAGTTGCCTCCAGAGAGTAAGCCACGTGGGCCTGGGTTTGAGACCTTAGCCGGCGGGCAGGGCGGGGAAGCAATCAGTGTGAACAATTAAATATGAATGAAACATGCTTCTTCCTTCTCTCTCTTCCAGCCTACCTGTCTACTCGCCTTCATTTCTGCCTGCACCTTTCCTTAAAAAAGGATGCTTTCCAATAGATTAACCTCTAGCCACATGTATTTAAATTTAAATTATATTAAAGTTAAACATTCAGTTCCTCATTCCCACTAGGCACATTTCAAGTGCTCAAGAGCCACATTGTAGAGGATTTCTAACACTGCATACTCTTCTAGTAGATAAGACTGCTGTAAGTCAGTCCATTTGTCTCTCTCTTTTACTACTTTATCCCTTGAGTAAAGCAGCTATAGCAAAATGCCTACATACAGACTGGCACATGCAGTTGCTCAAAAAATACATTAAGCCCGTGTGTGTGTGTGCATGCGCGCACACTTTTCAGGTTAAAAGTGTTTTTACAGATCAGTTTTTGCCAGGGACTGGGTTGGGGAGGGGACTGACTGCAATGGAACGCAGGGACTTTTTGAACTGATGAAAATATTCTCTAACTTGATTGTGATGGTGGTTGCAAGTCTGTATCTAGTTGTCAAAATTCAAACTGTATTATTTCAAAGAGTACATCAAAAAGGGTGAATTCTGTTGTATGTAAATTCTACCACAATAAAACAAAATGGGGTTGGGGGGGAAACTTCTTTGCATCTTAAAATTTGATTCTTGATTTTGAGTGAACAGACCAGAGGCTATCGCTGAAAACATTCAAATGCATTTGAAGATGAGGGTAGAAAGTCATCAAGTGTCTTCTCAGGATGTAAGAAACTTAGGCGTACAGATTTCCAAATTGTCATGGGCTGACATCCTGCTAAGCCAAGAAGTGAGCAGGTCTCTCTGGATAAGGCCCTCATTCCCACCCTCATCCTACTGATCTGCTAATCACTTCTGATTTTGCCATCTGCTCTTTGCAGCACAATAAAGGTTCAGAAAGAACAGGGACACTTTCTATAAGATGTCCTAGATGATATTTTTGAAATCCGAGGTAAAAATGAATTCTTTTGATTTAATCCACTGGGCATTGGACTTATTTGTGAAATACATACATGCAGGGTTATACTAGCTTGGCATGGTCTATGAATCTAAAACAGTGGCTGGAAAAATAGAACATGCGATCAATTCTCATTTCCACACTACGTGAAAGGGAAGACTTGCGCATCTACCATTCTAAGAAAGTCTGGCAGTTAATTAGGAATGGAGATCATGATTTTTTTGATCTCATTCCCTGGAAACTAAACCTTGTGTTGGAATATGGTAAGCAGTCTGGCAAGTACAAGGAACGATGAGATTTCTGCAAGCTGTTCTGTGTCGGGAGCAGCAGGACCTTCACTGGGGGTTTCCAGGTGAAGAACCTCCTCTCCTCCCCGCCATCATGGTCAAAGCCTGACCCCACCTGTTCATCTTCAGAGCAGAACTCAAGGCACATCTGGTTACTTTGTTCTTTTTTACTTTAACGCATGCTGGTGACTGCTTCATCTCTGGTGTCTTGTAATTCAATGTCATTATTTTGTGTTTGTTCTCTGTAGTGAGGTTGATCACAAAGGGTGCAAAGGGAACAACTGATGCACCAGAAGGTATGTCTCTGTTCATCAGAATAAATGATCCTCAGAAGGGTCTGCGAAAACATTCTCATCTACTTCTCTTGGTGAATGAAGACTGAGTTAGTCATTCAAAAGACAATGAAGATTTGAATCTCTTCCCAGAAGAATAGAGTACTTCATGATCACCTGCCTTCCAGGTCTGGAAGCAGCACTGGTTTTTTTTTTTTTTTTTTTCTCTCCCCTCACATAGTTATACTCAGGGGTCTATATATCTAGCAGTGAAAACTCTCAAGTTAAACTTCTGAAACACAAAATTAAAAAAAAAAAAATTGTGGTGAAATCCATGATGAAGCTTTGCATTATTTTATTTCACATTAAAAACATTGTATCCTTATATCTCACAGTCTCCAAGGAGCCCAAGTGTGTCTGGAACCTTAATTTTAGAATATACGGTAGTTCTCACTGTTTGCCATGAAGAGCTAAGAACAATCTATATAGTGGACGTAATAGTGGACCTTTCACTGAAGAGATAATGTGTTCTCTAAGTGGTTCAAAGTAGGGTGGACTGAGAAAGTACATAGTAAAGTACCTAGTCACTATGCCCATAATGGGCAATTCATAGTGACACCTTAATAATTTCTAATATTTTTGTTCTTACTATTACAATTTACTCTCTTATAACAGGTTTTATCATTTATCTTCCTCCATATATATGCTAGGCCCCTAAGACATTGTTTTATCTTCTTCCTCATCAAGGCATTCTGGTGCTATAGAAAATGCAAGAATGAATTTTTACAGAAATCATTTTTTTACTTTGTTGCTACCCATAGTTTGGAAGTTAGGTTGAATTCTGTAGTTGTCCCCTGGCCCCAGCAAAGCAAATTTTCAATGTAACTTAGCAAAGAGGAACTTTTTTTAATTCCAAAACAAAGCCATGCATAAACAAAAACTCTAACACCAAGAGTTCTTGATTTTGCTCTCCTATTATGTATATCCAACCAGATAACTGGATTTAAGACATGGAGGGCAAAGTCGAGTGGCTGAACAAGAAGACACCAGTGTCTCTGAAATCTGTTGCATGATGAAGGAAAAAATCACCGAATCATAACACTTTTGAACAATTTTAGCATCCTAGACAGACAGACCTACTAGATTAAGATTTCATTAACTATTTTAATATTATAATGGACGGGGCTAAAAATTATGGGCTCTTCGAAGCAAAAGTTAACCTTGTCTATTTCAGACACAACTTTTAAAGGATATTCTTAATTTCTTCTCAAGATGGATCCCAGTTGTTCTTGTAATAAATAGGTGATAAATAACTGCTGAATGAATAGTGATGACTCTTAGACTAGAATAAATATAGACTTTGGGATTACTTATGTTGTTTACCTACACAGTTTTCAAAGCATATAAGCCACTTTGTGAGCAAGAGAAAATAAAACTGATTTGTCTATTATTTCCTTACATTTATAAGTTTTATATACTTGTAGTTAGATCAATCCAGTTCTTTCTCATTATCTTCATTTTCTTTGACATTTTTTCCCTTGGATATAGCTGATAAAAATTCTTCTGTCCACACTGAATCTTTAAAAACGCATACAGTATTTTTAAATACTTATGAATTGTCATATATGTATAATAAGCATTTTGCATAAAGATACAAAGATCTCTTGAAACTGAATACTACACAAGGGTTATATTTTCTAGATTTAACCATTCTCTCAGAAAATTAAGGTCACAATTCCTGAGACAAAATGACAATGTTTTAAACCCATTCAGCATTTTTTGGGTTATGTATTTCTTACTAATTTGTCAAATGTTAATTATCCAGTGTCTGGAAACACAGATAGGCACTCCATTTTGTGGAGAACGATAAACCCAGATTCAGAAAGGTAAGTAACTCATTTAAGGTAAGGTACCTAGCTGTGTAAAAGGACAATTTTTTTCAAGTTCAAAATCCTCTGCATTATACCAGCATGCCCCCTCCTCCTTCTTTACATCCAGAATCACTACCTAGAAGAAATACATCAACTTACGGTACCCCTGTCTTTATTCCTAAAGTACATCAGTCATATATACATCAGAGATAATCCGTATTGTGAATTAGTGGCATGATTTGTTATAAAACCAACAAGATGCAAACTAGGGTAGTTTTATAAATGCGTACCTCTTAATACATTTAAGGCTGAATCGTTTACCAGATGATGTGTGAAAGCAAACTTTCAGCCAGAAGGATGACTCTGCTGTTTGATCTCAACTGACCTCAATCACGCATTTTTTTTTTTTTTTTTTTTTAGGAGATGTGTTGGGATCAAACTAACTTTAAAGAACGGGACCTTAGGAAAATAAATTCTTCTGTCAGGTTAAGGATGAATGTGTCCATCAGAATTTTTTCTTCTTTTCATTTTAAACCTATGTTGGGCAGTCGACAGAACACATTTCTGTTGTTTTCTGATCCCACTTTTATGCCTTGTCACATTCCTTTTCTGCCAAACAAATGCAATAGGGTTCACCAGAAAGAGCGTTCCAAATCTTTAATCATTATGAAAAACACAGTACCTTGACCTTTTCAAGTTATTTAAAAGTATTTTAAAGTTAAATGGAGTGGCATTATAAAAATTAAATTGGTTCTTGCTCATTTCCATAATATCCTCTAAAAAGCCTGGCCTAGCCTAGAGTGGATGTCCTATTTCTTTATCTTTCTTGATGACCTCTCATGCCTGCAAGTCAGCTCGTTTTTCTTTGCTGAAGACTGCACCCCACTGCTGCATACACTCTCAAAGTTCCATTAAAATCGAGGGCATCATCGCTCATTCTTATCTGCAGCAGGCTGCTGAACAGTGCCATACCAGCGACTGCATGCAAACTAGTCTCAAAGGACAATATTAGTTATGTACCTTGTCATCCCAGAAGGAGAAGAATTCCACCTGGATCCTACCTTATCTCACAAAGCACATCTAGCCTTTCAAACATGGCTCCCAGAGTCAGTTCTATGAAAGGGTCTCTGGCAACAGCAAGCATTACTTAAAAAGCAATTTAGCAGCAAGAAATTAGCTTTTTATAGGACACCCTTTATTAAACTCGGTGTGAGATGAGCTAGCATGCTGAATTTCGCCTCGCACCCACTGAGACCACGCAGGCCAAAAGCAGTTTCATTTTAAATACTGTACTATACAAAAATATTATGTATTCCCTCTCTGGTCTTGATGAATTCTTTCTTGGGATGGATGTGTTAGCAGGATAATGAGGATTGAGAGCTGAACAACAGGCTAGGATTTAGCACTGGTCTTGTCCTGAAATGTGAAGTAACATCAATACCAATCATTCAACAAGACATTCCCTAACCACTGAGGACTGCTCGCTGGTGGGAGAGAGCGAGCTACAGAGATGGGGAGGATTGATACAAAAGCTGGGTAGAGATTAGACCCTGAACACGAGCACATTTTATTTTTTATAATACCACATGTTGTGGGTATAAACAAACAATGGGAAACTTTTGTGAGCATGATATTTGATGACGTCAAATATTGTCAAAATTTATGACAAAATGCCCATAGGCATGACATTCCCTCTCTATTTTAACGAAGTGGAAGATAGGTCCAACTCAGACATTTGCAAATTGTTGATTAACTTAATATTTCAATAAACCTTGGCTTGTGGGTTTGGCGTGGGCAGAGGTGGCTATATTTTCAATAAACATGAGTCCTAGATATATTTTCGAGATATTTAGTCTAGTTCTGAAAGATGTTTAGGTAACTAGCTACTACTCTTACATATTTAATAGTGTACATTCCACCCTGCCATCATGTACACACGCGTATGTATACGTGTGCTTATGTATATGCAGGTGTGTCTATGTGTAGATGTGTGCATGTATGTGTCTGTTTATGTATACGTCATGAACTCTAAGATACTTTATAAGGGAATATACTTTTCTGAGAGGATTTTGTTTCTACTTATTTCCTGAAGCTGTCAGGATTGCACTGCTAAGAAAAATTCAGATCTAAATGATTTTCCTTCAAGTACTTATCCATATAGAGACTAAAAATAATGTTATGAAATTAAGAGCCAATGCTTCAGTGATGGAATTTATTTTACATAAAATAGTCCTTCTCAGTTGAAAAGTAATGAACACAAAACAAAGTTTGATCTGTAGTTTTAATCAAGCAAATAAATGTTTTTATAGGGATATCCTTGATGAGTTTGTGGTGAAACTTTTTAGCAACCTAGAAATGTGAATTCTCCTCATAAGGATTTATCTGAAGTCTCTACTAGCACCTTCTTCAGAACTGTATGGGGAATACAGTAGACTGAATAGTTTAATCTCAAATGCACGGTCATCTGGATTCTCAGAATGTGACTTTCTGAGCCCATAGGGTATTTGCAGATATAGTGAAAGATTTAGAGATGAAATTACCCTGGATTTAGGGTGAGCCTTATATCCAATGACTAAGTCTTTAAAGAGAAGACAGAGGTAAGCACATAAAGAAGATGATCACTGGAAGAGAGAGGCAGATGCTGGATTTAAGCAGCCCGAAGAAACTAATACAGGGAGTACGGCTGTTATTACCCTAACTGGCTAAGTATTTAAAAAGTTTGTTTTCAGCATCCATTCACTACCCAGGTAGATGTGAATGCCAGCGAAGTCTGCCTAAAGCTGGTGGACTTCAATTCAGAGATTGATTAATGATGAAAATTTCAAGCAGAATACATGTCAGCACTAAGAGTTTTTTAAGCCAATTATCCATTTTCCAATGACTGTCTAGTTACCCATTATAGCTGAAAAAAAAAAAACAAACAAAAACAGTTCACTCTTGCAGTTTTAACACTGAACCTCATGCATTTTTTAAAGAACAGACTTCCTCAATATTTGGCAGTAAAGGCTTTAATGTATTTGAATGGCAAGAATGGAGACAGCTTCTGTTAACTAAAATACGAAGATTATTGATTTTTTTCTTTTACTTGTTACCCAATATAAGGGTGCTCCTGTGAAATACATGTCAGATAACATTCACCAAGAAGACATTAAACAGGTAAAAAGAAGGGAGATGGGCTACCGCTGGCCCTCAGGACCCCTCGCTTCTGCCCATTTGAGAGCATAAGGCTACACTGGACGTGGCTGCAGCTATGAGCAAAGATTTACCCTGAGTCAACAGGTCAGTTTGCACCTCTGAGAGGTAAAGGAACATAGGAGCACTCCCCTCAAAGAGGGGCCCTTCCCGCTAGGGGTGATTAAAAATGAGAGCAGGAGTCAGGAGTTGCAAGAGAATGCATTTTTACAAAAGATATAAAAAAAAAAGCCATAGAAATACAGAATTGTGGCGCTTTGAAGAGAAAGTGAATAATGACTAGCATTTTCTGAGCTATGTGCTGTGCACCGAATACTGTTAATTCTTTACATACATCTTTAAATCCAACAACAATAATTCTGTGAAACAGGTATTACTATCCGCTTTTAGAGATGATGGAGGCCCCAAGGCGTCAATTAAATTGTTTGAACTCACCCGGTATGTGTGGATTTAAACCATGCTTTCCCCTCCTCTTGTCCTCTCAGACCTGAAGGCCCTTACAATGTAGTTGTTCAACAAGATGAATACTTAAAAGTTTTGATCTGAATAAGAAATCTATTTTTTAAACTCTAGATTTAATTAAGTCCCCAAAGTGATATATAAAAAGTAAGTGCTACAGGAGGTCAGAGGTAAGAAAAACCAAGAGTAGTTTTTATAAACCGATGCCTTGTGCTGGATTTGGAGGATGAAGGGAAATGCGAGATCTCTCACTGGGGAGGTGGATAACGTATCTTGGTGGGAAGACACAGGAAGACATCTAAGCATGACGCATGAAGATGATGGAACAAAGGTTCTCCCAAGGAGCTAGAAGTGGGAAGGCTGACAAGTTTGCTCGAACCCAGGCTGTGAAAAAAATCAGAATATGTGCGTGAACTTGAATCTATGAAGACCAGAACATCAGTGACATTGGGGGGGGTGGGGCTGGTAACATAATAAACCTGATCATTTCTTAGGAAGGTTAAAACACTGGTGTAGTGAGACACTGGAAGTGGGGGGATGAGAGGCTAACAAATCTAATAATCAAGCACAAGATGATTCATTGCTAGATACAAATAAAATCGTGTAAGTGGAAAATGAGTGAGAGGAAGAGATATCAAGAAAATGACCCTTGGTTAGAGAGGCCTAGGTGCTCAAAAGCATCTGAAGGATCAGAGTAAGATCAAGAGTGTCAAGTTTTGGCGGGCATTGGTGGTGGTCTCTGCCAAACATGCGGGTCTCTAAATCAATGACATTTTAAGACGCTTCATTACCTTCAGTATCTTTTTTTGGAGCACACAACTTCATGAGAACTTTTTCTCTTATGTGACACAGGGCAAAAATAGACATTTTAAAATTACTGGAATGAATGCATATTGCTTAAATGTATAGACAATGTGTTTACAAGTTCAAGATTGAATTATGTGTGCTATATATTTAAAGACAGTGAGTTTATGACTTTCTAGAGAAAATTTCAAGGACTCGATATTTCTCTTTGGCAGAAAGGAAAACATGCATCTGAGGGTGTGAAAGGGTTAACGCAATTAATGTACTTCTATGAGTCTATCTTACACTCAGATGATAACTCACTCACTTGAAGAACTTAGCTTAATACACTTAGAGGCTCCTAGGAGTTCTTTGAAAGGGAGCGCTACAGAGTTCCAGGCTATTATAATCATTATTAATTGTAGTATTTTAAAGTTCACACCAGATAAGCTTCCAAGAAAAATGACCTAAATTTATTTGAAAGGTCACAAAAATTTATTTTACTTATCCTACCACATGGCGCTAGTAATAGGCTCTGATAAAATCCAGCTCAACTCGTAGGTAGTGTAAACCACTGGATCCAGAAGGAGGAGACTTGTTTCCGCTTTTGATTCCTCTACATACTAATGGTGGGATCTGTGCCATATGATTTCATCTTCATATGCCTCAATGTCTCAGCTGTAATATGAGCATATTGATAATGTGTGCTTTAGCTCAGTGAGGACAAAGATGTTCCATTTTTATCCCACGCTGTATTTCCAGCAACTAGAGCCAGGACTGACACATAGTCGGGGCTCAAAAATATTTTTCAACTAACAAATGAAGGAATGAATGAATATTACAAGTACTGGGTGAAAAGAAATACATGTTTGAATAGTCTATCTACAATGGAAATAGCTATAAAAAGCTGTGCTGCTGTGCATCTGAGAGCATCTTAACTACAGTCAATGATATCACATTGGTAGCTTGAACATGGTCATGCTGAGTACAAGCACAACAAAATTTAACAAATATTATATATATTAGACCGTCTCTCCCCTATGAACCATTCCCCAGTAATACCACTATTTTAGAACCTTGTTATCTGGCCTATATTTAATCTGGTCTCTTCTGTCTCCTGAATATCTGAAATGCTTATGCTGAAATACTTCCAGTCACCCAGACAATTCAAGTTCTCTGGGTCACTGCACCACCAACATCACTTGACTTGAAATATGTACCTCGCAGAAATATACATCTTCCTATTGCTGACTCAAACTCAGATGTTATATCCTTAAAATAGTGTCCAATTGCTTCCAAGTTTTAAGACTTGGGTGCCTCTCCCATGTGCCCAGCTATCACTCAGTAGTTACTCCCATGATACTATTACCCCAATGTATTATAATAATTACCTGCTTCTTTGCATATCTCCCCTCAAGAGCTCTTTGGAATGCACGATCTTATTCATAGTCATCTTCTTGGTACTTTGCTCCGACAGAGGTATTCACTGAACGACAGTTCTAGTGACAACTAAATAAACCCAGTCTGGTTTTGTACATGTTGGCAATACAGCAAAGTTAACTGGATGGTTAGTCCAAGAAATGTAGTGAACAGAGCAGAATAACACTTACACAGGCACTCTTAGCTTGAAATAAATTTTGAATGCTAGCAGGGGAAACCATTACATTAATCTACACAATTAGCACTAATGCTGCTGGCAGTTTCCTAGACATTTACATGGAGATCACTGGTTTAAAACAAGTACTTGATGCCAGCATCAGATCAAGTCAATACAAATTCCTGTCTGGCATTTTTGTTGTGACTACATGACAGTGACATTTGAAGTCATCTGTTTGGTCTAAAAATCTTATTCACAGGACAGCTGCCTACAGGGCCAGTCAGAATGGCTCACTGAACAAACACATTTGATTCTTTTCTCTCTTTGTACATGAAGCATTCCAACAAAAACTATTATTCCTACTTTTCACTCTCGCTTCACACAGCTCAGATGTTGCAACTGTCATTACCTCTGACCTTTCTGATCTATTTCATGCCCTCCTATAACTACATTTCCCAGACTCATTTGCCAATTAACATCTGGATGGATATGGCAAGTGCTGGCTACTCCTGGGGAATTAAATGCAGGGGAAAAGGAAGAATTCTATTTTGGGGGGTATTTTCTGACAGCAGCTAGATCTCCTGGGGTGTTCCACCTTCCTAGTGAACACACCCACTTCCAGTTTTTTGCAGCTCTTGCCAGAAATTCCCCACCTGATTCTAACTCTCCTCAATTACTTCAATTTGTGAAATCTAGTAATATCACCAGGTGATTAAACTCTCAGTAGCTCCCCACTGCTAATCTCTAGGGATTTTTTTGTTTTTTTTTTTTTCTTTTTGTTTAGCTTCTCAGTTTTTACATCATCTATACAAGTAATTGCTTCTGTCAAACTTCCCTTCTTTGGAATTAGAGTAATAGTATCGTTATTATTATATTACTATTATTACCATTATGGAGCCATTTTTTTCCTTAGAGAACTTCCATTTTATTAGGTAATGAAAATCAAAACCAAAATCTTCTGAATCTGACTTTCTATTTCATCTTATTCTTCAGATCTAATCAGTTATCAAGTCCTGTGGACTCCACATCTATTATCTTCTTTCCTTTCCATTACCATTCTTCGGACAGAGGTCTGAAATAACTTTGCCTCTTTCCAGAAATATTGCCATATCCTTCTCATTTTGACCTGCTTCCTTCAGCCTCTTTTCTTTCTCTTTCACAAGGAACATGGGACCTAGATCTTACTTGAGTTAGTTTGAATGGTCAGAAAGAAGAGATTCTTGTAAAAGTTCAGATAAAATAATAAGGGGAATCTCAGGGCAACTATTTAACAGCAGTTCTCAGAGGCTGGGCATCACAGAGACTGGACTAGTGGATGGACATCCAGCCAATCTGAGTTCTCTTCCATTGTTGAACCTCAGTTACTCGCTAGGTTTCTGCCTCATTTAGATCTACAACCACCTGCCTACTGCATCTTTCCCAGTTTCTGCTTGCTCATAATCTCAACTTGTACATAACTTTGATGGTTCCAACTCTGTCACACAATTGAAGTCATACAGCTTCTGTGCTGTCTGTGAGATTCTTGAGTTTCTCATTGTTACAAAAAGATAGAAATCTGACTGGGCAAATTACTTTTCTTTAAAGGAAAGGTGCAGACAGGAAGAGAGCAGAGGAGGAAGTGCTTTTTTTTTTTTTATTTAGTTATTCACATTGGTCACCCTCCCCCACCATCTTGAACCGGGACCTTGGGATGCATGTGGGACTGTTCCCAAGGTGTACTAGACCGGTAGGCCACCAGTGCCTGCCCAGCAACTTGCTTTCGATGCCAAGTCTTGGGTCTCATCAGTCAAGGGGTGAGCAGAGTCCCATGGAACCAGAACCCACCCCTTTAACAGGCATTGGACACAGAGCAGTTCCTTTAGAAATAGAATGATCTTTAGGTTTAATATCCAAACTAGGATATTTGAAAATACAAAGGGGGGGGGCACAATAAATAATGACAAGGAAAACAAGCATAAAAGGGAAATGTTCTAAGCAAATTACAATAGGCAGCTAGACATAAACTGGGTCTATTTTCTGGGATTTGTTGTGAGCAAAGGGCAACCTATGAGCACCATATTTAAAGTGTATAATGTATATGTAAAGTATTAAAGGCAGATAACAGTTAATTGCGTCTATTTCCAGTGGTTGGTTTTTCTACTGTTCTTCACATTTTACTTGAGTATCTCTTTCTGTGGAATGCCATGCACTTCTCCTGAACATTAGCTTGATCCTGTTGGTACTTCAAGTCTGTGCTCAAATGTCTTTCTCCATAAAGGCTTCCTTGATTTATCTGGCAGAGATAATCTTCCTTTTTATACACTTAAGTTGCACTTAAGCCATGCATTCTATGATCACTGTTTTCTATCTCACATTATAGTTATATACGTCTGAGGCTAAGCTTGTCTAATAGGTGTAAATTCTTCAGGGACATGAGACCAATTAATACATTTTTGTAAATCTCACATTGCCTAGCTAGTATTTTGCTCATAGTTGATGGCCAATAAATATTCATTAAACGAATGACTGCGAAATTCTGAAAACATCACTTTTGCCACTGTTGTGTCAAGCTCTCCCAATTAAGCTGGATCCTGATGTCTATGAAATGCAATAAAGATCAGACTTTGATCATGTCTAGAGTAGAAGTGGTGAGATAAACAGAAATAAGAGGATTGGAAATTACCATATTTATATGATCTTAAGAATGTTTAACTGGAAACAAATCAGACTGAGAATATTTTGTTTCTGAAGAGAGACAAGGAATCACAGATAATTGAAAGAAAAAAATCATTTTTCAATAGGTATTTGCTCAAACACACAATTTATTCTGACAGACATCTAATTTGAATATCTTACTTTCTATAATATATTTTATAAAATCATTTACAAGTCCAATTTAATCTATATGGAAATCACAGTACATTATCAGTCCTGCTAGTTTTTAAAGTGCTTCCTAATGAAAAGTTTTGATACTTTTGAGAACATTTTAATTGCTATATAAAACAGTTATGTAGTAAACTTTCATTTGTATTAAATTGAGAAGTTTTATATCCCTCATTAATTTTGTTCACTGGAAATTACATAACTTCAATAAAAGTCACGCATTATCTTATTTTCAACTGTACAACCCCAAATATTCATTTTTCATAAAATGTACATAACATTGGAGACATGATAAATATTTTAATTTTATTTGGAATTTTCAAAATAACTATACACATCGAGGAATCTAAGCACTGGAAATTGACCTGTTGTGCCTCCAAATCAAGGCTGTATGGCAAATACAGACGTTTCTGTACAACTAGAGTAGATTAAATAAATTACTGAAGGAACACTGTATCATAACATTATACAGCGTCTGTATATACTACATTAATTTCACCATCACCATTCCAGTTCTTCCTTCAGAAACTGAATTTAAAGTATATTTATTGTAATTCCATAACTATACCCCTTTTAGGTGCCACATACTATATCCATAGGCAAGTTACTTAACTTGTGCATAGTACCATTTTCTCTTCTGCTAAGAAAGGAGGATCCTCACCTTCTGTCTCTCAGGACTGATATGGTTATTAAAAGCCAGTCGGAATCTGATGCATAATAAGTATTCAATCAACAGTAGCTATTAACACTGCAATACATGAAGAATCCTGGGCAATATTGTAGACCTGTTTCTGTGGGTTTATGATCCCAGGCATCACCTATTTAATAGTCAAGCCATGGGCAATCCTTATTAGTAAACAAATGTACTAGTTACTACTGAAGCTACAAGAATGTGATGGGTCTTGAGGTCTTTAGGAACTTAGACTGTGACTGATTACAAATGAACATACTGAAACAATCAGGAAACTACAAACAACTGTATATTGTTTGCTAAATTGGGAGTCTCTATTTACTACAGGAATTCAGAGATGGGGCAATTGATGAAGGCCAAAAGGAATGAAAACAATTTCTTGATGGCAGAAGAATTTGAGCTTATACTTAAAGCAATGGTTCTCAAACTCACTGTTCATTAAAATCACCCTTGGGGTGGGGCTTCCATACATCTAGGTTTGATTGAGATTGTACCAGATAATACTGCCCTGGGCATCCTGCCTGGTTTGAAATTATGTCTGAGTTTCAATCAAAGATTATCATAGTCCCAGTTTGACCAGGGTTGTCCGAGTTTAACAATGTTGGTTGACTACGCCCAGTCCTGGGCACCAACCCTCCCCGCCCTGCCACTCACACCTGGTGCTACTCCAAATGGTTTCTACTCATTTAAAATTGATGGCAAGTGTGCCCTGGAGGATGTTAGAAAATCCCCATGCCCTGGCTTCACAGAACACCAGAATTTCTGGAGCTAGGATTCAGACACCAGCATTTTTCCAAGGTCCCCAGTGATTCTACTGTGTGGTGCAGGTTGAGAACTACTGCCTTAAAAAAGGAGGCTTCCCTAAATGAATAGGGCGCCAGAAAGGTCATTTCGAGAGATGGGGTCCCCTGGAGGGAAGGCTCATATAGGAATAATGTGCAGGAAAACAGCAGCGCAACTGAGAGTCAGAAGTGTTAAAAAGAAGAGACGCTGGGCCTAAAATGGACTTGAATATGCCAAGTCCCCAAAAGATTTACTATCTGATTTTCCACGCTTTCAGCCTCTCCCCCAAAATGGAAACAGAAACGAAACTGGAGTTTTCTGGTCTCTGTTAGCATGGTGACCTACTTGATGAAAGCTCCACCTTCACACCACGCCGTTGCCCATAAGGGAAGGTAGCTCTGACTGAAATACTCTTTTTCTCCCTCTTGCTAATATTGTTCTGCCCTCTTTATGATTTATAAAAACTTCCTATTTTGTACAACTTCTTAACAGCACCTTTCTACTTGTCCAGTTATGAATCCGTTACTAGTTAATTACATCTTTAAAATGAATCTGGTTGGATGTTTGTTACTTTACTGGAGGCGAGTTAGGTAGCGTAAACAAAATGTCGGGGTACTAGGTGAGTCAGATATTAAAGAGACAAATACATCTTTAGACACTTAATTGAAAGAAAATTCTAACAATGAACGAGTATTATTAATACTACTACGCACACTCACAACAGCTTGAAAGTCTTACACAACTAAAGGTGAAATGAATGCACAGAATATCAGACTTACCTCTTTTGTGGAGATGGTGGCGCCTGACTTCAGGCTGGTGGTTTAACTCAGGTGTTTACGCCCTCTCAAACACTTTGACCTCTTTCATTTTAGAGTGATGTTCCTAAACTTTTAGCTACTTTCAAAAACACCCATGCCTGGGGCCCACCTCCATAGATTCTGCTAGCATTCGTCTGGTGGTGCTATGGGAAACTCGGGCCAGGAAGAGTTCAAAGATTTCACCAAGTGAATCAAATCTGCAATCAAGTTGGAGACGCGATGATTGGATTGGTGCTTCCCAATTTAATTAAATGAGAATCACCTTGGAGAGCTCGTGAAAACAACTTCTTAGGCCAGATTCCTCAAGTTATAGGTTTAGAAGGTTTAGGGAGGGGTCCAAAAATTTGCATGGCTCACAACTCCCAGGTGATACTGAGCTGGCTGGCGCTAGAATAGCTGGGTTCTCGTTCTGGGGTCCTCAAGACTTGTGTTTGCATCAGAATCTGCTGGAGGGCTGGTCTAAATGCCAATGATTGGGCCCTGCCCCTCAGAGCTTCCAGTTTAATAGATCTGGGAAGGGGGGGGGTTTCTCTGCATCTATTCAGTCCCCAGGTACTCCTAAGGCTGGTGGTTCACGACCTCACTCTGAGAACCGCCACTCTACATACAATGCAATCATTCTAAATTTATTTACGTTTCTAAATACTTCCCTGTAATTTACTACTGGAGTTCAAAACATCTTCACCTGGAAACACTTTATTACAACAGCCTACTCTACAGTACCCTGGGAAAACAAAAGCAAGTACCTAAGGCCCCAGACATTAATAATCTCAGTCTACTTGGATGCACAGCTGCCCTGCACCCAGAAACCATCTGACAACATTCACCAAATTGATGGATATTCTGTTGTCCGTCCTGCTCCTTACCTAATGGTTCTTTTATTTAACTAATGACTGTAATTCTCATTAGATGCTGATGGAACATTAAGATTTTGTTTGCGGAACCTGGCAAAACTCCTTACGGCAGGGCATCAGTTGGTGAGCATTACCGAGGCAGCAATCCCCAACTCCCCAGCTGGCCCTAGCAGCATGTACTGGTGCTGTTAAGAATATCGGCATAAGGAGGCAGCGGTTCTTCTGGCCACTGCAGATATTTTGTGATTTAATTCCTGAATGCCTTAAGTTTAGAGATCCATTACGTGACCTTCTGTTAAGCAATCTGCAGGAATGCAATTTTAGACAAAGGAAAGCATCTTTGTTTTAGCCTAATGGGTAGCAATAACTCAAGGATCGGGGGTTTTTACTAGGTTATGTCTCAACTAAACGTTCTCGCTCTCGTTCTGAAAGCCTCTCCATTTGCTGCCTGCCTCCTGGTCAACCATACTCTTCTCTTTTAAGATGTTAACACCTGAGTGAAGTCTTTGCCCAATGTCCTGCCTCCAGCCACAGTGCCTGCCTCCGCACCGCCTCATTCTTACTGTGTAGTTTGACTCTAGCAGCAATGCTGCCTATGAGAACTGCCTAGCACCCAGCTCTCCTCTCCAAACGGCACAGGCACTGAAGACAGAGGCCTTATCTGTTCATTTTTCTCTCTCCAGCACTGAGAACAGAGCCCAGTGGCAAGGAGGCACTTAGTGAACATCTTCCTTGAGAAGTTCTTGGAAGCACTGATGGTATATTATTTTGAAGTTGTTTGAAATATTCTGATGCAATACTATGTTACTACTGCAAACTCAGAAAAAGCATGTTTCAACTTGCATGGAACCAGGCTTGTGTTTAGTAAAGATAGGAAACCTATGTTGAGTGATAGATAAGATGTCAGCAATTTCCTGACACACCAATGCATGTTAAAGTGTGATATATAAAATGAACGTTAAGATGTGGTAACAGAACCCCAATGTACCCAACTGATAGCCTGTGGATTCAAGCTATAAAAGCGGCTCCCACTTCAAGCAAGTCAGTCGCCAAGACTCCAACAGAGAACCTGTGACGTTCTGTACAGTGATCGGCTGGAAGCAACTGCTCGCCAGCGTCCTGTAGGATGCTCAGCTCTTCGCCAGTCAAAACTCATTGCTGCAGCTGCTGTTGGAGAGAAAGATGGCCACGGAGCCCCCTTTAAGCTGAACCCAGGCATCAGGAACTTGTTTGAGTAATAAAGCCTCTGTGTAACTTGCAACTAATATTTGTGTGGTCGTATCTCACTCCGGCAGCATAAATATTAATATTTATGTAAAGTTTCCTAAGAGCAAATAAGTAACAGAGTGTCCCAAGAGTAATCTCGACAGTACTCTTGACCTGCGATTGTCCGATATTTAGTGTGAACATACTTTCCATCACAATCGTATCTCAGACAACTGATCCTCACCCTCCGCGATGTAGGGAATCCTTCCTAGGTGATCCCAGGTGGCAGCTCACTCTGTACTCCCAAATGCAGAGCAAGGCCTCTGATTGCAAGCTGTCTTTCATGTGTCTGTGTTCCAGGCCTGACTGTGAGCCCCGTGAGGATCTATTTGGTTCACTGTTCTATTAGCATCATTCTCTACAGCACACGTCTCATGTTGGCACATAGTAAATACCTAGGTGATGAAATCAGTCAGTTTCTATAAAATGGGCTATTAAATAATAAGAAGCTACTTTTTGGAAGTTCAAATTCTTTCTGTGTATCTGCATACTCTTATTTTTCTTAAAAAGTGAAAAATGAACATCAAAAGTAATGATATTTGATGAGATGCTCTGGTTATAATTTTCACTGTTCAACTTCTTAAAGCCCCTCGTTAGGTCACTATGTCATTTTCAAGTATCTTAAAATGCACCCAGGACATAGTCAGAAATGACACAAGTATGAAACAGATGGTACAGGAAGGGGCTTGGGATCATATTCAGTAGATCTGGATTAAAATGAAAGTTCTAGACCTCACACTGTCTTGCTGTGTGGCTTTGGCAAGTAAATTCTAGGCTCCTTTTTCATTTTCTTTGAAAGGAGAGGCTGGACTAACTGATATTACATGCTTTTCTCAAGTTACTTCAACTTCCTATTCCTCAGAAAGCTTGGCCATAGTAACAGTAGTTATCACTTACGGTTGGTGTGAGGCGTAAATGAGAGGAGATATGTAACGTATGTGGACCAGCATTTGATACCCAAGAAAACTGAAGAAAGCCTCTCATCTGCTACTGTCTTCCCTACTGCTGATAACAAGATGGTAGCGTGGTGTCTGGGGTCCTGTCTAATGGCTTTCGAAGACTGAACTTGAGGACCCAAGAGGACGCACCCCAAGAGGAGGGGTCCCAGAAGACGGTTGTTGTTGTGGCCCAGGGTTCTAAGGGCTCTGGTCTTCTTTACAGCCTTGTGTGAGCTTCCCAGTTTGGAGTAATCCCAAGCCTAGAACTCTGATAAAGCATGTAGGAATCCCATTGGTCATTTCTTATGCTAATAAGGGATTCTGGAACTGCACTTCAGGATTGGTTGCTTTTAGGTCTAGTATGTTAATGAAGCATCCAGGAGTCCCATTGCTCCCTTCTTATGCTAATAAGGTATTTGGAACTGCACTTCCCATTGGCTGTTTTAACTTGACAGGGCAACTACTCCCTTTGTTCCTGTCTCAGAGTTCTTATCTCTAGGGGTGAGCCTACTTTAGTAACTGGCAGGCCTCAGACTTTATCACCTGTGCATTTCTTTATTCTGCCTAACTGCCTAAAATCCCTCAATGGCTCTCACTGCCATCATTGTTATTATTATTTATGGTACTCATATTCTTATTTCAGTTTCTGCCTTTTTTGTAATTTGAAAGTACTGTGAACTTTGGTTACCAAGTGGTAAAACACCCAAAGAAGTAACAAAACTACAATGGCAGATATGAAAGAGCATTTTACATGGTAGCCATTCGTTTAGCCATTATTTTATTGAGTTCCTACTAGAAGTGTTTGGGGGTTGGGAAGAGAGCAGTGAGAATATCCTGGTACATGCTCTATTACCTTCACAATAAAAGACAAATATAATAGAGCATTAGCATTAAATGGTGACAAGCCCCTGTAGATCAAAGGTATGCAGGTGAAGAGGATAAAAGTTAAGGGTGGAAGGAAGGGAAGCAGAGGGAACCAAGCTGGGACTATAATCTAAAAAAGATCCTTTGAATCCTGACATCACATATATCTTTGCATCTGAACAGAAGTGTAAAAACTTTCAAGAAAATCATTCCTAAAATGCTGAACTGAAAATGTACACAAATCAAAGTGCCCTACGAGGTGCTGGGATGCGATGAGAATTAAGGCAACAAAGATACAAAGATAATATACTTAGTGATGAAGAAAACTACTGGAACCAGTGACCTTTAATATAAAGCCAACTGTAAAGCAGATGCTTTTGATCCTTTCTAGAACACAGAGTGGAAAAAGGAGCTGAGCAAGGCTGAGAGAGGAGAATAATGGGATAAACAGTCTGGAGACATCTTCCACTTCCAGATCCTGAGGTTGATGGGGATGGACATGTGTCCCTTCGATTATTTCAGGAAAGAGAAGGCTGTTGGCAGTTGAAATGACTGTGATGTATTAGCCAATATGTGAGGCACTATCCAGTATATGTTATTTAAGTGTCACAACTGTCTTAAGAGATGAGAGGTATTGTTTTCCTCATTTTACAGATAAGAATTTCGGTGACACGGAGAGGTCAGGAAACCTGACCTGGATTACCCAGCCTAGGAAGAGGCTGAGCCAAAGTTTGGATCTACGGCAATGAAACATATATTTAGCTCAGTCAAGGAGCTCACAGACTTGTTTTATAATAACACGTATCTCAGGAAAGAGCTGGCTGGGGAAAGCAGGCTGAAACTAGAAAGCCACCCCTTCCTGTCACCTGTATCAAGTGGTGACCCAGTGACAAGAGTCCTTAGCTCTGGACTGAGAAGAAAATGAAATGCATTTTAGAGAGTGTCTTTAAAGATGGTTTAAAACATATTCAAGGATTCACCAAATAACTGGAAGAAGCAGTTGTAAATATTAACTTAGAGCCTGCCAGATGTCAACGGAGTAGACCATTGAAAGCATTATTTTAACAAGTTGGGGGGAAGAATGAGAATATATTCACATTTAGAGACTTTTCAGTATTTCCTGTGGTATCTGTTTGGTTTGAATTGTCAGGTCATTTATCGACTTTCTCCAAAGAGTTTCTCCTCCATTATAACTGGATCCTTCGGTGTGGTTTTTGATTGGCTGTTGTCTGGGCATTCAGTCACGGTCCATTTCCAACTTATGTATACATGCGGTGTGTGTGAAAAGACCCATTTTAAAAATGTGGGGACCATGCGAAAATGAACTGCAAATATTGCATTGCCTTCAAAAAGGGATATAGGTAATGAAGGTGTAAGAGGTAAGTAAGACTACAGAAGACCTGCTCAAGACATCACTAATGTCTTCGGACACATTTCAGGTCAACACATACTCTCACTGTTACAACATTTTACAGAAAGAATGTAAAAAGTTTTGAAGCAAATTAAGATTTGACAGACATCTGGGGGGATCTGAGGGGAAGAAGTCAAGAAACATTTTATCGAAACATCATTTACTTCCTTCTCATCCTTAAAACCTACTCTCAGTTAAAATGTGTTAGCCACAGCAAAGTGATGAACTCGATGAGGCTAAGATCCCTAATTCTGTGCCTTTCACCTCTTTAATGAAGCATACTCACATGTGATGCCACATAAAAGGTAGAGAGGATATCCTCATGAATTTAAGACAGTGTAAAATTAAAAAAGACTTTGCGTTTCAACATTAATTGCCTACTGCAGCACCCAGATACCACAGTTTTCCAGCTAAGTGAGGCCTAACGCTAAGTGTGTCAGCATTTTAATTTTAACTCTTTTTTTCAAGCAGGAGGATTTCTAATTAATACACTATATAGGCATCTAATATCCTTTTTAAAAATTTTATCGATGGGCTAATGCATTGTCACCGTATATAGGTCTAAGGTACGCATCCTTGTAAATCACATCAGCACATAATACATTAAGTTTATCACCAACCATCCAGTTCTACTCTTCACCATACAATTGACCCCTCTTATCCAATTTGCTCACCCGTTCCCCATTCCCTTTTGGTAAGCTCTAATTTGTATTTAGAGACTTAAAGTCTATTTTTGTTTAATCAGGTTTACTTATGTGGCTTCTTTATCGACCACCTATAAGTGATAACATGTTTTCTTAAACAGCCTATTCAGGCCAGTACTGAAATGTCCCTTCACTATTTTGGGTAAGGATTTTGAAGAAGTGACACACACAACGATAAAAGTGCAAACATGAGAAGTGAGCAGGACAATAGACTACCTAGGGTTTGACCCAGAAGTGTTACCAGAGCCACACTCCGAGCGATCAGTTGAAACAAGGGAGGAGCAGCTTCCTGGAATAGTGCGTTTCAGAAAACCTCTTTCTGTTTTCTGCCTTCGTATTCAGTCCCCTGTGTGTTAAGGTTTAAGAAAGAGCAACACTCAATTTTATTGGAAAGTGGTTGAATGTTTCTTTGGGTTGGTGGCTTTGCAAAATCTTGAAAATTTTTCATTCTCAGTATCAAACGACATTTTTGCTAAGAGAATATCGTGCTTTTTCCCCTTCTAATACTATATGGAATTTGACTTTATAGGGAATTCCATCCATCCACGCAATAAATGTTTATTCAGTACCTCTTTCCATGTGCTAAGTAATGATGAACATGCCAGTCTGTTTTCACAGAATTTACATCTAATAAGAATTACAGCTTATTTTCTTCCTATCTTGCTCCAGATAGAGATCCTTTTCCCTCATTCCTCAAGCTCAATGTGCATAACTAAATGAATTAGCATGCTTCTGTCTGTAGATCTAATTTTCCTAAAAGTGCCACTTTCTTTCCAATACACTCTCTTCAAAGCATTCACTGGCTTCTATTGACATTAATTCACATGCATTCTCTCAGACCAGCAATTTCTCCAATTTTAAATCTGACCTAATCTTATCCTAACTATCCTCTGTTATTCCTCCACATGGACCTGCCATTCTAGTCACTACTGGAAGATTAAATATATAATCCATAGTCTTTGCATGGGAGCTCAAGTCATTTTGTTTCCTTTAAACAACACACATTTGGGCAGGGTTTAATATTTGCATTTTGGTAGGCCCAGGGTGATTCTGATACAACACTACTTTATAAACTGATCACAACCCAAGGTCAAATCACATCCTACACCTGGAAACCACTTCTCTACTTTTGCTTCTCATCATGATCGCTTCATCCTTTAGACATATATAACATTATCAAATTTTCTGACCCATTTATTTTCCTATGCAAAACCCCCAAATCTTGTTATATTACCAACTTCAAGGATATTCTCTCTCTCCAATATGGTAAACTCAATAGGAGAAGAATCTACAATCCTGAGCCTATTTTGAATCTCCCAATAACATGTAGCTCTGCTCTAAGTATATTTCTAGCAGTCCTTGAACAGTTATTTTAATGTCATGGTTCTTCTAGGGATTTTGTAAGTTGCATTTGACTTTTCAGTTTTTCTAGTAATACCTTTATAATAGTAGCTTTAGGTATGAATGGATGAACGGATCCTCAGAATGACTTCTTATTCTAAAGAAGTCTTGCCTTTTTGGGGGCAAAATCCAGTTTCTATTGTGTCTACTTGAAAAATATTAACCTACATGTAGCTATAATAATTGTGAAACTGAATTAACATTGTATTTAAAGTTTTGAAAACAATGAAGATGTAAGGAATTCTTAATTTCTTGCTTGTGGCATATCTAAAGGGCAGGGATTATTTTCTTTGCTAGAGCAAAAATTACACAGGTTCTCTCTGGATGAAAAGGTACTGAAGGAACAGAGACTAAGATTAAGGTTAAATAAATAAAGTGATTAAAATATATATCAAAGATGGGGTTACATAAAGAATGAGTTGTTAAAGTGGGGAACATTTCTTTCAGGGAATGGGCATTGATAAATTTCAACAAGTAAATTCGAACTTCATTTAAAGTAAGCTTGGATGAGACCCAAAGGTTTATCTCATTATATCATGGTATTTCCAAAGCTCACCTTCTTTTCCAAACCAGGATTTGGTAAACATGGTCTGTTATAAATGAACAACGGAATATAATATGTGAAGCAGGCATTGTCTTCGAAATTCTAGAACATATAATCCACTTCAATATTTCATTTCTTTTCCATTTCATAGTCCCTAAGAGATAACTTGACAAACTATCTCTAAGGAGAAATGTGATTGGATGAGCAAAACTTACAAAGTAATTAGGAAACAGACTTTACAGGAAATATACGTTATAATAAAAATACTGAAACTGGAATAATAGTAGCTAGCATTTAGTAATCAATTATTAAGTTGGAATGTTCGGTATGCATACAAATTATTTAACTTAATCCTCGAAACATCTCTAGCCAGTTGGGACACAGCTAGCATTTGATACAGCTGGGGTTTGAAGAAATCCAGACTAGCCACAGAAATCAAAATCAAACTCTTCCCTACAACCTGCAAAATGCATATATAAATATACATCTGGAATATTTGCATGAAGGGATGCATATGTGCATAAAATGTAAAAACATACATGGAGTAAAAAGTACAGGAATAAGGATAGATATAGAGATCAATGGAACAGGCGCGTCATGGTGGAGTAGTGGTTTGGTCAACCACCTTCGGCCACCATAGTCTACATACATCCTAGGGACATGGGTTCCTGTCCTCTGGGAACAACCAAGATAAACAACTAAAATATAATGAATAAATGAATAAAGTGCTTCTTCCTCCTCCCACTGCCTGCCTGCCTGCCTGCCTGCCTCTGCTTGCCTTCATTCCTGCCTGCACATTTCCTTAAAAAAAAAAATCAATGGAATGTAATTGAGAGTTCAGATATAAATGAGATAAAAATATGGTTGTTTTTAACAAGATTTCTAAGACGTTTTAATAGGGGAAAAAGAATCTTTTCTAAAAATGATGCTGGCACAACTAGTCACACCTAATAGAATGTAGTTGCATCCCTTCATCACACCATACACAAAAATGGACTCAAATTGGATAGCAGAACTAAATGTAAGAACCTAAAACAATAAAACTCTTAAAGGAAATATGGGGATAAATCTTCATGGCCTTGGGTCAGATTATACCTTCTTACATATGACATCAAAAACACACACAAAAATAAAAAGGACAAAAAGAGAAACTGAACTTCAAAATGAACAACTTTTACATTTCAAAGGACGCCATCAAGAAGGGGAAAAGACCATATATTGAATCAGAGAAAATAGTGGCAAATCAGATACCTGACAAAGGACATGTGTCTAGAAAATACTAAAGAAAACCCCAAACTCTTACAACTCAATAGTAAAAATGGACAAAGGATCTAAAAAGACATTTCTCTAAAGAAGAAAGTCAATACACACATGGACATATGTTCAATATCATTGGTAATGAGGGAAATGAAAATTAAAACTGCAATGAGATACTGCTTTATAGTCACTAGGATGACTAATTCTTTTACTAATAAGTTAAAATAACAGTACTGACAGGGGTGTGAAAAAATTAGAACGCTCATGCATGCATGGCTGATGGAAAAGTAAAATGTAGCTTCTTTGAAAAACAATTTGGAAGGTAGGTCCTTAGAAACTTAAATATAGTTACTATACTATACATAGTTACTTAATCAACTATTTTATTCCTCATAAATAAAAACATACAATCACACAAAAACTTGTACATGAATTTTCATTGCATCATTATTCATAATAGCCCAAAAGTGGAATCCAATCAAATATTCATTAACTGAAGAATGAATAAACAAAATGTGGCATGTCCATACAATGGAATATTATTTGGCCACAAAAAAGAAGTACAGATTTAGGGTTCAGTATGTATGAATTACAAAAATACTATGCTAAGTAAAAGCAGCCAATCACGAAATATGAATATTATACAATTATATTTACATGTAATATCCCCAATACACAAATCTATAGAGACAGAAGTTAGATGCATGTTTACCCAAAGACAATGAGCTCAAGTGCGACTGAGGGTAAATGAGGAATGACTGCTAATGGTTTAGGGGTTCTGTATAGGCAGATGAAAGTATTTTAATTGATTATGGTGATGGTTGCATAACATAAAATATACTAAAATCCATAGAATTGAACAGTTTAAAAGGCTGAATTGTACAGTATGTGAAATATATCTCAATAAAGAAGCTCAAATACGAAGTTAATTCCAAAATATTTTGGAACTTTGGAATCCAAATTGCTTTGGATTTCTTACTTTCTCTAGTGTTTATAAATTGAAATCAGTATTAAGGGAAACCATTAGGGAGTTGGAAATAAAAACATATTTATTTTTTCACGTAATAAATGTTTATGCCAAAGCCTAACAAGTTAAAATTGATTTAATTGTCCTGAATGATTAATAACATTATCTTTTGGCAAGATCAAAAAATCAAAATCAATATTCTGAATATTAACACTTGCTTTTCTTCACCCCATCTTATAATCAACCAACCAATAAACAACTCAATTACTTTTGTCTCCCTCCAGCTAGATATAGCCATGTTCTAGTCCCATATATTGATGAATTCAGCAGTAAACTTCAAAATACTCCATGATAATATGATTAACATCACAAGTAGGGTCAAAAAGATACAAACGTAAGTACTATGCTGTATGTGAAGAACTATTCCTTGAATGCATATGCAGAACTCCTTTTTTTTTTTAAAAAGTAAAGGTATAGGCAGAAAGGAGGGCGAGTAGGCAAGCAGGAAGAGAGAGGTGGAAGGAGCACTTTATTTTTCATTTAGTTGTTCACACTGGCTGTCAGCCTATCTGAGTCTCGAACCACGAGATGTATGTGGGACTGCTCCAGGGTGTTAGACTGCTAGGCCACACCCCAGAAGTACTTTTTGATTCAGCTACTAAATGTGCCCCTCTGCCTTCTCTTGTATTTTCAAGCTTGAAATGTAATATAAACCTGATGACTGGAAACCGGGCAGCCATCATGGAACATGACATAAACTTAAGGAGGGAAACTATGGGCGCACATGGTAAATGAAAAAGATAAAGCTATCCCATTCCTTTGGCTGCCCAATTCTCCAGTTTCTTTTACTCAAGAATACAAGCTTCTATTTTGTTTAAGGCATGATTATGTTCAACCTTCTATGTACAGACAAAACTAATCCTAATTAACACTTACATCTAGTTAATAACAAGCTATAGCTATATTTTTATATAATATAAAAATCTGCTCCAAAGTTAATCAACTGAATTCATTCAGTAACCATAAAGAGTAGTGTTGTCTGTGCTGTATTTAAAAATACAAGTCCTTATCTCACCTTAATTGGCTCCAGTAAAGTGATTTTTAATTCGGTTAAGTTTTAAATGTGGTTTACTTAAAAACAGCAAATTTGTGTGCGGTACAAATTACAGTTCATCAATCACTTACAGTTTTGTGTGCATACTCTATGACCTGGAAATTCTACTAGCAAATGCAAACTGTCGAGAAATTCTTACAACTAGACTATGAAACACACAAGAATGCACATGTAGTATGGTTTGTGATTTAAAAGAAAATAATCCTGAAAACAACCCAACTGATTACCGACATGTGAAATAGATAAATCCATATAATGGGGCATATATTGCGCAATATAAAGAACATAAAACATAATACTGAGGAAAAAATATCACAGAGAAGACATCAAGAGAATCCATCAAGTTGACACTCAAGCAGCACAAAACAATCTCTTGTTTAAACATACAAATGTGGGTAGTAAAAATGTATTAAAACAAACTAAGGAGAATAACTTACTCAAAATTCAAGGTAGCAGTTACTTTTGGCTGGTGAGGGAAGAGACGGTTAGGGAGGGGAGAAACAGGTGTTTTCCATTATACAAATGGTGTCCTATTTTTTGAACATGGAAAGATGGAATACAGATTTTATATTATTCTTTAAATAGGCACTATCCAACGTGGAAATAACTAGTGACTTGTGACTACTGAGGTCTTGACATGTGACTACTGCATATTGAAATGTACTGCTAAAGTGTAAAATACACACCAGTTTTCAGACACTTCAATCTGAAAAGGGTTCAATGTATAATTAATACTTTTTATAATAATTATGTGTTTAAATGATCATATTTTCGGCATTCTTGATTAAATAAAATACACAATTAATTCTTTTTTCTTTAATACAATTAAGAGACTATTCAAAATTATATGTATGGCTTATATTATTTTCTGATGGAAAACACTCCTGCAAATCCTAACTATAAATTTCTATTTTTATATGTAACAGATATTTCACAGTCAATGTACTGAATATATGTCTGCTAATTATGTAACTAAGTCCAGTTTTTCACCATTAAGGTCATAAGGAGTAGTTCTAATTTCCAAATACAATATAAACTAGTTCGAGTTAACATATTCAATTACAGGTATCTTCTAAGTCTTTAAAAAATGTCATGTGATTAAATCAAATACATGCACATACAATTTTTGGTAATATGCTTCAAAAATTCAGAAAAAAGGGGCCAGGATTTTCACAAAAGTAAGTTTGTACGGTTGGTTGATATACTGAATTATCAAGCAATGATTGAGAAAGAACAAAAATTCAATAAAATACTAATTCATACTACATGAGTAAGTATAAAAAATTAAATGCAGCAACTACAAAATTAAAAGATTTTATTCTAAATGAATCCAATTATTTGAGAAACTACAGAATGCCAACTTAAGAGCATCTCTCCTCTGTGTAACCCATTCTGAACATACAATTTGCAAAACAGAAAGATTATCTAATTTAGTATTTAATATAAATACTTCATTGGAATAAATGAGGTGTGAATATCTAACAGCTTCTCTGTTTTGTAAATTCTGCTAGAAGCAGAAAGTCATTTACAAGCCATATAGAATTTTTAAGGGAAAAAGGGATTAAGAGGGTATTTGAATGCTAAACTCAAATTTTATTTTAATTAGCCGACACTAGGATAGAAACATGCACATGCACATACACAGGTCTCCTCTGTATTTGTAGATTATAGAGTCAATTGCAGAAGATGACAAAGAAATCTGATGAGTCCAGAGATGTAGGGGAGATACAGAATGGGTAATACAAAAAGGGGATCAATGTGATATACATCGAAAAAAACTTGAACTTGGAGTCAAAGAGATCTTTGCTTATATCTTTGTATCTTTGCATCTTTGAGGAAATTCCTAATCTGTGAGCCTCATTTTTCTCAACTACAATATAGTGAGAATCTGAATAGTTGAAAGATTCCCAGGAACATGAAATAAAGGGTTCCGGGCATAACACAAAAGTGTTCCACGTCTCAGCCCATCACTCAAAAATGTCCAAGGGGAAAACCAGCATTCGTTTTGTCCTTCTGCCCTCCTCACTAACAGGCTTTGATGATCTGCATTTGAGTGAGACCTCTAATTAATGCAAGACTTTCATCCAGGAGTAATATCAACATATGCATATCCCCTCTCTGTTGATAAAACTGTACTGCTTAAAAAAGAGAAACAAAGACAGTTATTCACAAGTTAAAGGAAGATAAAGGCATATCTAAGAAGAAAAAAAGGCAAGTTAGAGTAAACCTGGCATGAACAACTTCTTGAATATAGCAAGGGACTGGACACTACGCCCCTTTGAGTATTCCAAAATAGAATGTACAGTTTAACTGTTTTAGGAAAGGAAAGGTATTTATTCTTGATTAAGCCCTAGGATAAGCAGTATAGTATATGGTTAGGAACAGGGACACTGGAATCCCTATCGTAGAGCCGTTAATTTAGTGGCCTCATTTGCTAAATATTTATATTAATAAAACTTGCCTTATAGTATTGTTGTGACAATTACTGAAATTAATGTATAGAAAGTGTTTTCACTGTATGTGGCATAGAAGTCTAACTCTTAGGTAACAATATTATTATCATTATGGCCACTCTCACCATCATCACCATCATTGGTACTCCCGAAGAGAATACGAACAGAAATTAGTCGCCTAGAATGCAACAATTCCCCACTTACTAAGTGATCACAAATGCAAAAAGTGAAGTCATTTCCAATGACATTTTTTTCTTGCAAAATTCCTTTCTTCTCCAGGATAGATCATAAGGTGAAAGAAGGAAGTAGAGAAACCTCATTTTTGCTGGGATACACTGTAAAACACAAAGCCTTGAGGTCCCCGCTTTCTAGATAATCCTGTGGAAGTGAAAGAGAAACCTTAGACCCGCCCAGTAAGACCTTGGCTGGAGGGGTTTCTGTGAATCTGCTGAGATCTAGGAAGAAGTTAAATGTCCAACAAGATAGCTTAAGACGTTCAGGGTGAGACCTCTACTTTAGGGTGTGACCTCTACTTTAGAATGTGATCTCTACTTCTGTCAACCACTTCACTTGTTAAACCATTTACACATATACCCTGACACACCCAGAAAACAGGCTAAACTATAAATACCTTGTATTTATTTGGGTTGAGGCCTTATGATTTGGGACGGTTTTGCCCCATACGGTCGCCTGCTAATAAAAGCTCCTCTTAAATTCTCTTTAACTCTGGTATGCCTCTCTGATCTCGTTGGCTACTTTGCAACAAAGGGGGCCCCAATACTGAAATTAAACAAAATTGATTTACTGGACCAGGCTGAAGCCTCAAGTTCCCAACTATGCGTGTGTCTCTTCACCATACTAGATGATCAAAGTCAAGCAGGATATAGGTTTTTAAAAAGCATTAAAATAACTATAATAAGGCAACAAAGAAAATGTAATAAGGATTCTTGAGGACTAACACTGGATTGAAAATACTATTCATTCCAGAAATTTTGCATGTGACTTAACAATAGCAAATACAAGCATTTTTTAATTTGTTTTTGTTTTTGTTTTACTTTTAATATCATTTTACTGCAATAATATTGCATGATGGCTTTGATATATGTTTCAGGTGTGAAAGATGTTATAAATCAACATCTATTAAATTCACCAGTAAAAGTCCAATCCTATCCTTCAACATAGAAATGTCCCCTTTCCCCAAGAACTTAAAAAGTGTATTTTAATAAAAAATTACTACATTTAAAAAACAGGTATACAGGCACACTGTGGTAGTTCAGATGATGGAGACACTGGCATATGGACCTTGTAGAGCTCAAAGACCGGGGTTTGTAACACAGGATGAGGGTGAAAATCAAAGATAAACAAATAAATAATGCTTCTTATTCTCTCTTCCTTCCTGTCTGCTTTCATTTCTGTCTAAGAAAAAAAAAATCTTAAAAAATAGGTGTAGCATTTAAATAGTTAAATTTTATTTTTTTTTATAACTGCCCTGTCTAATACAGGCATAACCTCATATGGCTCTTGAAATTTACATTTTAATTCATTAAAATTAACTGGAAAAAAATTTAATTTCTTAGCCTCCATGGCTGTATTACCATTACTCAATAGACATCAATGATTAGTGGCTACTGTCCTGAACAGCACAGAGAGAAAAATTTCACCATCTACATGAAGTTCTCTTGAACAACACTGATTTAGAACATTTCATAATGTGGAAATTTATCACCCCAATATTATATGTATAGAATATTATTAATATAATAGTAAAATAATATGCATTTTTGGCAACAATGTTCCTTTTATTAAATGCACTACAGTTAATGGAAAAAATACATTTTTATGGAGGAATTTATTTTCTTAAGTTTTTCTCTTACATTGTTACAACATGATTTTTACATTAGAAGTATGACTGAGTAGGTAAAACGCTGTCTGATATAGCACCTGAATGACCTTAAGAAGGTCAGGTAGTCTTTTTATGACACTAGGTAACATAGGGATAATGAATAATGACAGTTGTCTAATTAATCATGTTCTGTGAGTAACAAGTTAAGAAAACAAATGTAACAGGTCTTTGTAAGCTCTAAAATCCTAAACAAATGCTAGTTATTATGATAATCATTTCTACATTTTCACTTGGCTGAATGTGAATAAAGTATATGATTTCTGTAGAAATAGTTGAGCTAGTCTGAAGGAAACTGTCACAGTTAAAGTGTCCGAGAGAAAACATAATTATGATCCAAAGATTCCAGGGCTATTGGTTAGAGAAAATTCATTTCTTAGTAAATATATTTATGTGGGAATTATCATATAATTATATAATCTATATTTTATAATTCAGAAGCCAAATATTTTTGTTAAATTTGATAAAATGATACCTCAGCTCCACTTGAACAACTGCAAGACATTGATTTTGACTTTAGCATTAGAGATAATAAGCTAAGAGCTGCCACTTAAAAGCACATTAAAACTTCAGGAAGTTTTACAACATGCTAATTTAATGCTTTATTAGCTTACTTCATTTAAGGTTACAAAGAACTGAAATGATCTTTGTGAAGAGTTGATCTAATCTCATTCCACAAAAGGACTTAATTTCTGCCTAGAAGGCAAACTTACACATTCAAATTTGGAAATTAAAAGAAACAAACAAACTGGTATATATCAGTTGTGCTAAACCTCGAAGACAAAAAACAGACATATATATGCTTGAATACTGATGTAATCCAGCTGTTTAAGATTTTAACATTATTCCAAATCATACAATATTATTCATTGTGCACTTCTAATATTGAACAGAGAAACAGAGTACCTTTCTCCTAAGTATGGCTATTTTTTTGGTCATACTTCCACAATTACAGAATGTATGTATTTGTCTTCGGAGCACATAGAAGTATGTATAAGTATCAGTAAAATTAATGCTCATTACTGTAACAAAATAGATGCCACAATTTAAGTGGTTTAAGAAAATGAAGATATATTCAAATGAGGGCATTCCTGGCTGCATAAAGATTTCTGTGACATAGTGATTCAGAGACACTAGGTCCTTCCATTTAGGCTTCTTCATCTCCTAGGGCTCTGGAATCCTTTCCATAAAATTAGCAGATAGGGAAAATATGAAGGTGGAAAAGGCAAGCATGTAACTTAATTCCTACTCAAATTTCATCGGTAAGAATTAGTCACATGACACTATCTAGAAGCAAGGGGAACTGGGTCATGTAGTTGCTGCCTTAGAGTTGCACTGTAGTAACAAGTCTATACTATCAAAGGGGGAGCACAAATTTTGTTGGTTAGCTGCTTGTTTCACCATGTAAGTTTGAGAGAAAAGAGGTAAAGAGTGGAACATTGTTGACAAAAAATAAATCATTCAATATTTTTCATTCTGTTATCTAGTGTCTAAATGAACATAGGAATGTAGTATCTCTCTTCCTCTTAATTCCCTCTATTTTCTTAAACAAGTAGAAGATAAAATGAGTCCTGGAGAGAGAGGCTTGGTATAAAGAAGGACCTGTAAAGTCCTTGCAAAGAAGCTGTAGATCTATTATCAGTTCTTTGTATTTCTTCCATGTCAATCCTGGATTCTTTCTTAATACCCTTTATTTGTAGTCTTCATTCTTAGCATGAAATAAAGGAAGATGTTATGGCTAAAGTCCCACTATAATAATTCTGAATTACAACTGGAAAAAATATATTTTTAACATGGAACCCTTTAACTTGTTAATTTAGACAAAACACTGTGGAGTCCGTTGGCTTTGAGAGATCCCCTGGATGACTGTGGCAGCCCATTATCTCACATAAAGGATGTCCCTTGAAGTAGGAGATAAATATACCCATCATCTTTTGAATGAAGACAAAAATGCAATGAAATTATTACTAAAGAACCAAAGTTACTTCTCTTGATTGCAGAATGCCCTGCTTGACCCAAGAAGAAGCATGGCATACTCTTGAATTCTTACACACTTTGTTCATTCATTCAACATGGACTTACAGGGTACCTGCTATGTGAAAACCCTGGGCTTGAATTCTGGGATGCGAAGGCAACTATAAACAAGTCTTTAAGCAAAGGAGTGACAAGGTCACAGTTGCATTTATAAAAATCACTCTGGAGAGTGAATAGAGGGGCAACAGAAGTAAGGAGAACCTATAGTAAAGATGCTGTTGTATTAGTGCAGGTAGGGCATCCAGTCCCCACAGGTATGCGCATGAAAAGTGCAGGAGTTCAAGGATAGTTGATTATAACTGGCAGGATCTGATAAATGTAAGCACCTGGATGAAGGCTGGTGGTACCACTGTCTGAAATAAGAAAGCAAAATAAACATGCTTCAGCACAGAGTGAAAATGAAGACCTCAGTTTTTGAATATGTACAATTTAAAAGGTCTATGAAATGCTTGAATGGAACAACCGGATACACAAGTCTGGAAGGAAGAGAATTTCAAGCTGGAGCATACAATAATTCAAAAACAATGGCATGGATAATGAAACAATGGCATGGATAAAAACTGAAAGAGAGTTTAGTATGGATAGTCTGACCCTGAAGAACACCGACATGTGAAAACTACCCACAAGGAGAGATTTTTAGCAAATAGGATCAAAAAGAAGGATTTGGAAGACCAAGATGGTACAAGGACAATTAGAAAAATGTGATGTCACAGAAACTTAAACTCCTTCTAGAAGCAGGGCATCGTCTTCCACAGTGTCTGCTACAAAACGCTCAAGGATACTGAAGACTAAAAAAATGTTTTCCAGGTTTAGCAACAAGGAAGCTACCGCCAGTTTTCTTGAGCAGAACCAAAAGAAAGAATGAAACTAAAATGTATTGAACACTTAGGAAGTGTCTGAGGAAATCTCTTATTCATGATATCCCAAAGTTACATTCTAAGCAAATGATGGTATTCAGTATGTACAATGACTTAACTTGCTGTGTAATGCTGTCATGCTATCTAATCAGACAATACACTGTTTTCTTTTCCCCACACCATGCATGCATTTTCCTTTTGCAAGATCAACATGCTTTTTTAGTTAGCATTCATAAATAGGTCTTGCCAAAAAGACAGGAAATTATATGTCATCTACAGAATATAATGATGTTAATAAATAAATAATGATCTTTATTGAGCATATTAAAGTCCAAGAATTTCCTGATTTCTCCTAAGCAGTCTGCAGGGTTTTTTTTCCCAAAAGAGAAACCTGAAGTATAAGAATCATAAGTCAAATGCCAGAGAATCAAGCAGGTGGGAAAGACACCGGGGTGGAATTCTATCTAGTTCTGCTGCCTCTTTCCTCCTCATTTAACATTCTACCTCCTTGTTCCTTTACTCAAAGAGTACTGATTTATAGCTTTTTATAATGACTTCTTAATTTCTTATTAAATTTGACCTGCCTTATACAAAGTTCTCAGAGAATATGTATTAAATACATCAATTCCAGAAACAGTTTACAATGTAATTTACTTAGATAAAGGTCAGACTTAAAACTAAGCTAAATAATAAACACTCTAGACATAAACATGTTCTGGCTTCCATTCCTGCCAGGGGAGAGCCTATGAAATAAGGTAGATGAGGTAGAGAGCTAAAGAAACCCTTCAAGAAGTCAGTACAACACACAAGAGTCAGCCTTACACCTGGTTGGAAGTGATCTCAAGGTAACATAACAAGAACTTGGGTAGCGCTGTCACAAAAATGAATCCTCTTATTCTAGATAATTCTTCATATATATAGATATATATAGATAGACAGATATAGATACATAGATATATTAGACACATTCTTATACTGAATTTAATTCCCTTTGGTTCTGGCATAGTTTGGATAAATGTTCCTTATAACCATCTGCTTTCTTTCCTCTGATTCTGTTCTGCCAAACAAACTTCTGTTCTTTAATTTATTTAGTTAAGTGAATTTATTCATGGAGAAAAGGTTAATCCAAGTAGATGGTAGTATATTCTCAGGTCACCTTTCTCCCATTATAAATAACTACATTGACATTCTTGTCATCATGGACCTGTTTGCTGGTTACGGATTAGGTTCAGTAGATGAACATTTCTATATCTACACGGTTAGCAACCAGATTCTGATCCTAGAGGTATAAATGCCATGAAGAAGCTTTGTAGCAGAACTCCAAGTCTCAGAATTTGCTCTAATGCCTATCTAAAGCAGAGCTGATAGAATGCTATCGTGCAAGGGGATGAAATGCATGATAACAGACCTCTCAAGACTGAGGATTCAACATAAAAACAGAGAAAGTAAAAGTCAAATACACAGGATATTGGGAAATTAAACACTTGATATTGGACTTTCGGAAATGTTTATTACAAAAACCCACCCGCACCTTGTCCCAGTGAGCTGTTAGCTAATCTCCCTTTGTTGTGTGATCTATAGTTCATTTAGCCAAAGCATGAGGGGCACTTACTGCTGTAGTCGTAACATTGCTATCAGGCAAATTTATTTATTCTCTCCTCACCACTTATACAAAAAACTCTGTTACAACATAATCTGTGAAAATTGGAAATAATTTTCTTATGTGTCTGTCTCCTTTATCGGACTGTGGAGTCTGGAAAGAACATTATTCACTCTAAGATATTTATCCAGCCCCCACTACAAACCAGAAACTGTTGTGTGTGATGGTAAAGTCTGCAAATTTCAATCAAATCCTCCTACCTATATGACTCTCACATTTCACATGAGAGGGGATGAAGGGAATTCGGAATTGAAGATGTTGGGCTTGAAACCTGGAGTCATTAGTTCCTAGTTGGAAAAGTAACTCAGAATCAAAACTTGAGCTGCCTCATAGGTAAGCTGACAATGGCAGAACCTTGCAGGACAGTTCCGTGATTTGAATGAAATGACACAGTGCAACCTAATAAAATAGGAACTGAGATTTACTCTCGGCTCACTTTATGGCAGCATTGCTGTGCTCTCATGTCACATCAGGTCTACAACAAATCTACAAATCTCTCATTACAGAGAGGTTAAGTGACTAAAAGGGTTCCAAAGTTAATAAGTGGCAGCACTAGAATTGAAGCCCAGGTGGTGTAATGCAGAGTCTGCCCTTATTCACACCTTTCTCCTGTGTGCATGACTTTATTCTGGATCACACAGTGCCTGCCACACAGAGGGGAGGTGTAAAAATTAGAGTGCCATCCGCTGTTCAGAAGAGAAAACTAGACTCAATCAAAAAGGTAAACAGGGGTGGGGGTGGGGGTGGGGGTGGAGGAGTCACCAGCTCACCACACTGAAGAGTACAGAGGTGGGCTGCAAATGAAGTTGAATTAAGGGTCTTGCCCTGTAACTCCAAGTTCTCTTAGACTGTCCTCTTGTATGTCAGCCTATTTGAGGTTACCTTCTCTCATGCTACTGGAATGGCTGCAGAAACACTAAGTAACATATCTGTATATTACTTATTTCAAAGCAGGAGAGAAAGAATTTCCCAGAAGCCTTCACAGGCTTCTCCTTGAGCCCCCTTTGCTCTAAATAGATCAGGTGCTCATCCTTGGTTTACACTGGCTTGTGTGGACCTGAGCTGTATGCTTTATTCCTAGAGCAATACAATTTGAACTCCATAAGAGAGTTCTTACTGGAATCACACATTCACCAAGAGAATGTGTCCCCTAGTCACCATATTTTTATTAAATTAGTTAACATCTCAAAAGCAAATCAAGCAGTTCTCACACATTTATGCATAATATTTTCCAACTATGAAGTAAAATAAGAAAAGAACAAACACATGGCAAAAGAAGAAATGCTTTTTAAATAACTGCCAGTAATAATATGCACTCACATAATTATTTCTGGCATATTTCTCTTTGAAATTCAGTCATCTACACGGAAACAGCAGAAGGGGAGCTCGGGACAATATGTCATTAATATTTTATACACAGTCTGTTTAACACTATACAATTAATTTTTATCAGAGTCTTATTCATCTCCCCAAATCAAACATTGTTTCTGACTTCCTCACTGTTTTGAACTTTGAAATTATTTTTTCAGCTGGCATTCATTCACCAACAATCTTTATATATTTAATACTTTAAAGGATAAGCGAATATAGACTTATTTCATCCTTTTCTAGTAATCAGAACTGATATATTTAAATATTTTGTTATCAGTTTTGCAGAGTTCTATTTTTAACCACAATACTTTCTTTGTTCAATACATTATCTCTTATGAGTCACGTTTTCTTTAAGGGATTATGTAATTTTGAAAATGTATCTATCTACTGTTCCAATAAGTTTAAGGTAGATTGAGAGATTTTTATACAACAGAAATGAAAGTGCATTTATTTAGGATGTCCTGTACTCTTCTTTTAAATGATACTGTCCAAGTGCCATGGTTTCTGGTCTACACTGCCACCTCCAGTCCACACACATAAGCCTGGAGTAGACGCTCAAGTTTCGAATATTTTAGTTTTACACGTTCATTGAACATTTTCAATGTCCTTCAGAGGTTCAGTATAGAATTACATGCTAACTATTTATGATATATGTAAAATTAAAGTACTCTTTTTTTTGTAATGTGTAACAGAATGGGAAAAAGAAGTATATAGAAAATATTTAAATATCTACCACAATGCTACTGCCTGTGGGTTAACCCAAACTTGGTAACAAGCCCACACAAGCTCAATGCTTTTATTCTGAAAAGTTAGACCTTGGAAGAGAGGCCCCTGTCCTGGGGTCCCATGCTTAAGGACTCAACTCTGACCCTCCTCTAGATGTGAGACCTTGCAGGACCACGCTGGCATGCCCACCTGCAGTTTATACTCACAAGAGTTGGGCATCCTGAATCCCTGAATTCCCTAATCAACAGCTCTAGTTAACTTCCAGGTATGGCCAAGGAGCAAGTCCTTGCCTAGTGTTAAAACTTGAACATATGGGTGTGGGAGGGGGTGGTTACATCAGCATGCACAAGGTTCTCACCATGCAGGATGGAGCGAGTGAATGAGATGTGGAAAAAAGCCAGAGGGTCCCGGACACAGGGCTTGGATCTAGCTATTCCTAAACTGCCACTTTTCAGTACAGAATGCCAAGGAATCCTAGAATTCTAAGTTGAATTTAGACTTCCATGTCATCATGATGGTGTATTTGTCAAGAAAGACAGGTATAATGTATTTTATTGAACAGCCTGTTGGCTTAACTTATGCCTAATACATATTAAACAGATGGTACCTAAGCTGCTATTTCCATAAAATTTACAGGGTAGTTCTGCCCTCATATAACTCCTTAAAGGACTAAACAAGAGAGAATAAAAAAAAAAAAAAAAATGGCCGTTCTTTTGCTTCCAGGACAAAGGTGATGTGAGAGGTGGGGAGATCCTTTAAAGACTAGGGCATAGTTTTCAGTCAGGAGACTCTGAGAGGAATCACATTTCTGATTCCTGAAGGAAGGACGTTAGCTACAACACAAGCCATAAGTGAAGTCATGAACACATTCAAAAGCATTTCTCTGGTGTATAGTTCTATTGTGTGAGTGTTTTGGGATCCATTTGCTTCTTTCTCTGTGGCTCTATAATTAAGAATCTAACTCTATGTTCAATAATTAAATCAATAATTCATTAGCATTTTAGAAAAAAGCTCCAAATAACAAATATAGCTTTTGAAAAGGGTAGGTAGGATTTGTTAATTTGGTCCCATTTTCTAAACGAATAATTTTAAGTGTAATTGAAAAAACTCTAAGTCCTGTAAATAAAATATGAATTTGACTGTAGGATTATTAATCTTTAAACATTGAGTCTCATCATAAATTATCTACCAGGTTATATTTTCTCTTGAAAAATGAAAACATGTTGTGTGAAATTTATAATTTTGAAACCAAAACTCTAGATTGTATTTCTGTGTTCCAAAGATTGTTTGTCCTATAAAAATATATATGTTGAAAGTAACCATTAAAATAACTATAACTCTAAGACTGCTAAACATCTTTAACATGTTCAGATTTAATGGTGTCCAAAAATAGAATATTTCAGAAAAGACTTAAAATGGAAATGTCGTACACTGCAAAAGACTAAACAATGGATTTAACATTTATTTTGTCTTTTTAACACAAATTCAAAGTCCGTTCCCAAAAGATAAATGTTCTGGTAAGGGAAGATATATATACTATTTTTCACCAATTATACTAATTTTCATGAAAAGAAGCCAGGTGAATAGGACATAAAAATAAACACATTTTAAAGACCAAAACATATCTTCTTAAGGAACTATAACAGGGAAAAAATACGTTTTTTGCTTTGTAGGTAAAATACTGTATTTTCTACTTACTCTTCAATTTTACTCAAGAAATATTTTCCAATTTGTTTCTATATGCCAGGCCTGGTATTACAATTGGCTTTATAAATTGGCCACTCAGTCTTAGGATTAGTTAGTATTTTATCTGAAAACTAAAACTGCATTTTGAGATTGTTTATAATGTCTTAGTCAACTATGTTAATGCATAGAAACTAGAATTTTTGCTGGTGATCACAATATAAGAATATACAGATACTGGCACACCTTGGTGGCTCAGGTGCTAAGTTGGCAGCTAAGAACTAGACCATGTAAAGCCCAAAGACTTAGGTTTGTGACCCAAGGCCTGGGGACTAACCATAGCGAACAAATTAAAAACAAATAAAAACGCTTCTTCCTCTTCTCTCTTTCTTGCTGCCTGCCTTCCTTCCTCTTTAAGAGTATACAGATGTCAAATTATATGCTGTGTACCTGAAACTTATATGATGTTATAACACATTGTTACCTCAATAAAATTACAAATGAAAATGCATCTAAGATACAGTTGCTTTTCCAGAAGATGATAAAAGCATCTTTCTATTCAACTGATCCTGAACTATAAGGAAAATTGTTTTAAAAACAAAAGAGTTGGATTCGGGAAAAGGGAAATAGAAAATGGTATAAAAATCACTCAGTTCAGACTTTAATAAAGATACTTGAATTACCCAATCTCAGTCATTTCTTCTTGCTCCAGCTTTTTAGTTTGTTAAAAGTCTATTTATTTGCAAAAAATGACTTGTTGAGCACTAATTATGTATCAGATATGGTGCTTGGCTATGCATATCTGATACAAATCACATTGTTTTTGTCCTCTGGTTCTCTGATGACTTAGATTCTAGTAGGCTTTGTGAGGTAAGATCTGTGATAACAGACATACATACTTCTAAGTAATACAAAGAAATACATCTAATCAGTACTGGGATGGTAAAACCATTAAAGATTTCTTGACAGAAAAAAAAGTAATATTTAAATAAACCTTAAAGAAGATGAACACGCTAATTAGGAAAAGTAATGGGAGAAGTGGTCAGTGTTGATGTGTTACAGTGAATGAACTCAGGTGTCTATGGAAAAACTAGGAAAGGTCAGAGTCACTAGCTCTGGCAATTTGTACAGACATTCTTCCTTTCCTAAGTTTGTCTAATTTTTAGGGTCACAAGGAGAAGAGACTTAAAAGACTGGAGGAGGAACCACTTAGAAAGCTGAGAGGATCTGAATCTATCTGGGGAAAAGGAGTAACGGCAGAGTTTCTGAAGGGGTGTGCTGGGGGGCATGGACAAGTGAAGTATTTTGTGTTTATATAAAGAAAGGGCATCTCAAAGTTGTTATTTTATCACTTGAAGGTACAAAGAGGGATTGCTAATAGCTTTTAGGCAGAAAATGGACATATTCTAATTTTTGTTTTAGAAAATTACTCTCATTTTTGTGTGGAAATAGACTAGAGATCAGGAAGAGTGGAATTTTATAATCGAGGTAAGAGACAATGAATGCTACAAAATCTAAGAAGAGGTCAGAGTTATCTGATTTTTGGTATTGGGTAGAGGCGCGGGAAAAAATAAGATCAATTTATAGAGAATATTTAAAAACCATAATAAAACTCAGTGATTAATTGGAGTTGGTATCCAGATTTCTGCATTATTCAAATAAGTATATGGTGGTGATAGTAAATAGGTAAGGGAGCCACAGAGAAGCAGCAAGATTCACAGAGGAGTTCATGAACTCGGATTTGGGTATTAGTTTTTAAAGGAAAGGTTCATGGAGGAATGAAGGTGAGCAGAGGCAGGCAGGCAAGAAGAGAGAAGAAGGAAGAAACATTTTTATTTATTTTATTTAGTACATTTTGGTTGTTCTCACTGCTCTGACACACAAATCCCAGTCCTTGCTATGCATGTGGACGGCGCCAGTGGAAGGCAGCTGACTAAACTATTAATCCGCCAGGGATTTGGATACTTTAAACTTAAATATCTTTGGGAAATCCAAATAGAGCGATCCATTAGGCATTCCTTATCCTTAGAGAGTACAGTGGAAAGTGATCTGGGTTGGAATGACAGTAGAAGAGTAAATGGTAATCGAATTCACAAGATGACTCAGATAGAGAATATCAAATAAGTAGAAAGGAGGTCCTAGAGCAAAGTGGATAGAACATCAGTATTTACAGAAGGGGCAGATGAGATACTCAGAAAAAAAGGTGAGAATGTGAAATCATTTAAGTTAGGAAGACAGTGTTTCATGCAAAATAGGATTGACAATGGTTCCCTAATGAGGTGAAGTTAAGAGAAAGACAACAGAAGAGCCACCAAATTTAAAACAGAAGGATCATCAGTGTCTTTCAGGAAGCACTGCCCATGAAGCTTCACTGCTAAAAGTTACTGTACAGTGTGGGAAAGTATGGCCTGGAGCATGAAGTGGAGACAAGTAATTGAAGATAGGTTTTTAAGAGGTTAATCTGTAAAAGAGGAAACAATCTGGTAGAGGATATAGAATTGAAGAGTATGTTAAGGATGGGAAATACTAGAGAATGTTTAAATGCTCATACAATAAGGGGTGCTGTTACACAGAGAAAATGCAAATATCACATGTCTTCAAGAGCCAGCAATGTGGTGACACTATATTCCCACAGAACATATTCACTGAAATGTTAACATAAAATATTTTACAAATTAATTACCATCTCCAAAACTACATTTGCAAAACTTGTGTGCTCTACTAAATCTCCATGGGCAAGATCAACTGATAGAGACAGAATATTTACTTGTACAAATGTTGAGAGTTATGAATCAAGGAATAATTACATCTAATGATAGATTCTTGAAGCTCTTATTATTATAGATAGAATGCACTAACAAAAATAATTTTCAGTGAAAAATTCTTTCCATTGATTCAAACAAATGACATCAAAACTGTAACAGTGCATAAATAGCACCAAGCTTCGAGGAATATCAATCTCTGATTTGAATCTCTGGAAATGTTCCATTTTGTTTGTATTCTTAGATTATTCCATAGAAAATCTCATTAGACTCCTCTCTTTGTAACTATTCACAATACCCTTAATAGCGATGTGACCACAGCTAATATCAAGTAAATTAGAGGGTATCTATGATATTCTATTTGTTATTCATTTTGCTTCAATGATGTTATCCCTGAATCTTCAGATTTCTAGAAATTCCGTTTCTGACTTATTTCCACATACGGAAAAACTCTTTGCCATTTATGTTAAATTACTCTATTTTCAGGAAGTACTTTATTATTCCAATTTTCCATGGCATATAGTTATTTCACAACTGAATGTCTTAGATTACAACTTTAGTTTAGCAACCATATATCCAAACCAAGTAGAACTGATAAGTACTATTATGAGCCCAAGGGCATTTGTACTTGGTCAGTAACAAACACTGTGAAATCAGCTAGAATATGAGCCATGGTCTAGACTAGATATGAGAGATACAAAGAGGAATAAACCATAAATACATGTTGCTCCTTCAGGCAAGCGTAAAGAGGAATTCAGACAAACATGAAGCATCATCTTTTATATAGCAATGTTACAAAACTCAACAGGGACCTGAGAGAGAGATTTACTAAATGCTTGGGTTGTTTGTAGAAGTGCAGATTTCCTGTCACCCTGACTTTGGACTAGGAATGTCATCTATCCAAGCTTGTCTGTGACAGTTGTGGTTTTATCTGTGGTGTCCTACTCTCTTTCCTACTCCTTGCACTCGCTAGATAAATAGATGAATACAGATGGAGTGAGAGTCTATTAGAATAACAGCTGTTTGGGGGTGGAAAATGGTATCTTATGCAGAGAACAAAGGAAACACAAGTGTGAGATGTCAGAGAAACTCGAGCAGCTCTGTATGACCGTGATTAGAAAGTACTCCCAAGGAGGGCAGTCATTAGGGACAAAATTCATTAGAACTGCAGATAGGACTCCAACTACCACAGCCCTTGTTGGTCAAGTTAGGGAGTTTGAACTATTTGGACAACAAAGAGATACCCTTGAAGGCATCCTGGATTTCAATCTAGAATCACACAATGCATGTTTTTTTTTTTTTTTCAATTTTACATGATGCCTGCAGGGAAGCATGCCAATGGAAAAATCAAATTCAGTAATTAAATATCCATTTTGTCCAGTATTTGAATATTTACTCCAAGTCAAACTGTTTAGTCACTGCAAATTCACAGGATAACTAGAATTAAACAAAAACTGTAGCTATTGATAGAGAATCACTGCCCCCGCCCCCTGCCAGAGAGTTTGTAATTTCACTGTATATATGTCACTTGGATTTCTTTATATAGAAGACTGTAATCATAAGAGGAGACAGAACAGAGAACTCCTGAATAAAGTAGTAAGTAAAAACTGATAGGTATGGATATGTGTGTGTTTTACATAAGTTACTGATCCTCTCTGAAGCTCATATTTCTCAGCTGAAAATGAAAATCATGGAACCTTCATAGCAGGGTGAATAATGGTAATCCCGAAGAAAGGAGGAATAAATATTCATTCTTGAGAAAATGAACAAGGGAAGCAGAAACAGCAGCTAGAGTGCCAATGAAGTATATAAGGCCTTCAAGAAGTCAGAGTTACTATCGCTATTCTTATTATAAAGCATGTGGAGACTACCCTCTCCCGTTCTATCGATCTTGGGAGGAAGGCTCTTGCTTTTTTTGTAGGAGATTTTGGAGTAGAAAATCAGAAACAAGTGGTAGATGCAAATTCAATATGTGCAAATGTATGGGAGATTTACAAATCTGTATCAATAGTGTTAGGATTTTCAAAACTGTGTCTCAATCTTACATCATTAGATTTTCACAACAGCCTATGGGAATAAGAAGGTAAACACTTTCCCCATTTTATAGGTGATGTCAAAGCAATGCAGGGAAGTCAGTTCCTTACTTCAAACGCAACAGTTTGCAATTATCACAGCACAGACTGAAAATATCCCCAGATTCTAAATCTTCCCACTTTCTAAAATAAACACTACATCCATGAAACATGTCAAACCCAATCAGTAGGTCTCTGTGTCCCAAGTTCTTATTCCAGGGCATCTGTCTATGAGCAGGACATGCATAATAGTAAGAAAAGCCATTTCATAAATCTAGATATAGGTTAGCAGGATCCAAATAAAGGATTTAGCAGATCCTAACACATGTTCTGACATGAAAGAGAAAAAAATATTTCTCCTTTACCAACACTGAGGGTCTCAAAATGTTCATATACCTCATCAGGAAAAGTATTTTAAGCACGTTCCCTACATAAATGCATACATAAAAACATACACAGTTTGAAATTACATTGACACAATTTAATTACATAGATAAAACTAATATAGTATATATGATGACATATACACTCAAAATAATTTTTAAAGAATAAGATTAATATAAACTAAAACATTATGATTTTTTCCTTACAATCCAATTGCTAGGCATGCATCCTTCTGGAGAATATATACTCCCTTTGATGGCAACTGACCTAAGAATGAAATCCAAGGTCTCTGGAATGACCAAGTCGTCTGGTGTGTGTGTGTGTGTGTGTGTGTGTGTGTGTGTGTGTGTGTGTGTGTGTGTATGTGCGCGTCCATGTGTTCTCTCAATTAGACTGTAATCACATTGGGGAACCAACAGTTATTAATCTCTTCTTTCTCTTTCTACTCTATGTTCCTTGAGACACTTCTCTATTGGAGTCACTAGACCTTTTGATCCACAGGAGTGTTCACTCTTTGGAAGAAGCAAATCATTTCATCTTATTTGTGAGCTTTGGTTGAATTTCCTTAATATCTCAATTTAAGTATGAGCCAGAGAAATATTTGAAAACAAACTTAAGAATGACTTTTCCCCATCATAGTAGAGATACGAACTCTTTGGGATGAAGGGTGGGGGGAGGGAGTTGGAGAGGAAGCAAGAAAAGGACGTGCTAGTGAGTTTAGGAGGAAGGACTCCAATATGGCAGTGTTTCATGGTCAGAAATAGCAAAGGCAGTCTTATTAAATCTCTTGAGGTCTTGGAGTACAACAAGACATTGAGCAATACTTCCTAGGCCCTGAAAAGAGGATGGGGATTCCCAGAGAGAGTCATTCATGGCAAGGGGACACCTCGGTGAAAAGGATCATGGGTCATGTGTCCTTACACAAGACTGGGAAGTGGACACATCAGCAGAGGCCCAAGGGCAAAGACAAAGTAATACATCCAGTGGAAAATAACATATACAGACATCTCCCCTAGACATCCTACATGCTTCATGAATACTTAGGAACATGAATGGCTACACTGATGAAAGGGAGGAACAACCTTAAGCTAGAAATCAATGGAGAAAACCTGGTATTGACATGGTTAAGTTTTCTCCCCTCAAGTAGAAAGGAGTAAAATCCATCTGTTCCAAAGAATGACTAAGAGGAGATTAAGTTTGTATTCCCTGGATGCATTTCCCCAAATTAGAGTGCAAGCCAGTCCTTTTGAGCTTTAAAACTAAGCATAATCTTCTCTTCCTTGCTGACATATGTTCTATTGAACATCTTTTCCCAAAATAGACCAGTTTCGCCCACGTTGAAAATCTGTCAAGGCTGGTCTCTCCCCCTTTCCTAGTGATCTCCACAAGTATTGGAAGGGAAGCCCTGGCAGTTCTGGACATTCCCCACATACTGCCAGGTGGTACTGATTCAAATAGGCCAAGAGCCCGTATGGCATCTGTGGCTTGAGATATAACTGACATCAACGACCCCATCCCTCAAATTCTTGAAGAGCTATCTCACTTTCTTTGAGTTAACTGGCATCTAGTACTGTTACTTTCCCTCAAGTTACAAATTCAAAATGTTGATGGTTTTTAAAGGCATTTTTCTCAGTTGAACTCCTTTCCCAGGCATGCCTACAAGCAGTTCATTCCTCACACATTCTAGGCACATTGCATCTGTCCTTCAGTGTCAACTTTATTGTCAAATGATGGACCGCATATGCACCAAGTCCATTACATTCACCATTATCTTACCATTTACATGTTTTATATCTCTTGCATTATTATACTAGGGAACTAGTTTCATGTTTTAAATTTCTTGTATTACGATAGGCATCTAGTTGCTAGCACTTTCCAATTTGCACTGTCTTTGCATCAGGCATAATTAGGTTAATAAAATTGATAAAATGCTTACGTCCAAGGAAGAACACTTTGGTCCACATAACAATGCAGTACCCAGCAACTAACTAACATAATTTATGTGTGTGTGACAGGAGAGTATTGAAGAGTCTATGCATGAAACTAGCCTTATATCTAGCTGGGACAAAAACTATACTAAGTCAATAATAACAGTATAGGGCTGTTATTTATTGAGTGTTTGCTCTATATGTCAAACAATGAGCTGTTTACATCCACTATTTTGATTAATCTTTTCAATACTTCTGTGACACTGGTATAAAGATTCCCTTTTTGAAAATAAGGAAATGCAGTCATACAAAACAAAAGGAATAGGGAAAATGTCACAGTGATAGTGGATATTGGGACCAGGTATTAGAAACCCAAGTCTGTCTATCTCAAAAATGCCACACACTACTTGCTTTAAAATGTTCTACAACTAAAGAATTCTTTTATAGCATGAGAATGTTGCCACTAGTGGTCTATTGGAATAGAACACACTCTAATTCATCAAAAATTATTTGTAAATACTTTTGCACACCCCTAATATCTAATATTTAAATAAGTCAACGTTCACTATATGTATTGCATGCTCTATTACACATATGCGTACATATAATACAAACATGCATGCATATAGAGAATATGTACATATGTTTATGTCTGACAATTATCATATTCACCAAAATCAACTATCTTATCTCAGTATTAATGGAAATCTGTGACATTTAAATAGCTTAAATATTTTAGAGGTTGCCCATGGTTACATAAGAAAAAAATCAATATAGGATAATCTTTTAAATATAAAATAAGAAATGGTCTTAATTAAATTATTACATTTCCCCCATAGATATGTCATACACTGTAGAGGAAAAAAAAATTTCTAATATGAAGACTGGAGGGGTATATTTAACAGGCAGATATTGTTACTGAAATGCCCTTAGAGATGAAAGTGACAGGTAATATATTTCTTAGGGCATTTTTTCATGTGTTTATTTTTTCAAGAGATAGACATAACTGTCAGCCTCTGGATACAGCTCAGTGGATAGTGACTTTTGCTAACGCTTAATGGTTTCCATATGTTCAATAAAACATCATTATGAGAAAGTTCACTGAACCTTTACACAAACTAACCATGCAATACCCCACTTTAAAAAGCCACCTAGGAGATGAATGAAATTCTTGCCTCTTTCATTGTGAGATGAACAAAAACCAAAGTATTTTAATGTTGCTTTTCAATACATGATATTTTCTCTTTCCTAATTATTATAATGGAAAGAAAAACAGTACATATAGTGATTTAGTAGATTCAGACGCTGTGCTAAATGTATTATATAAATCAAATGATCTAATCATCAAAAGAAGTCTATAAAGAATGAGTATGCTATCCATTTTTAGAAACAAAATATACTGAGATTTAGAGACATCAACTTTGTCTACATCATACTAAGTGATGTAATAATCCAGAATTTTTACCTAGGCAGTATATCCAAGATTCACACATTTTAATCCCTATATTAGATTTCTACATGTACTTATCACCAAAACCAGTTGGGAAAGAAATTTGCTTTCTAGATACTGTTGCTCTATATCTTGGTGACTTGAAAACAAATATTAATACTTATCAAAATGAAAGTGTTTGAAAGTTGGTGTGTAACAATCTGAGATTCTCACTGGTAACTGTACTTGACCAGGGGAGTGTATCCGATGTAATGGCTACAATAACGCCCTCATGTAGCAGCATATTTAGTTGTGTAGCATTTGAAAAAGAATATTTGCCAGCTTCATATTAAGAATGAAAAATGATCACAGGGAGTATTTTGCTTGATATGGAGCTTTCAACACCAAAGAAGCCTATGAAAGAATTTAGGTAAAGTTCCAAAGTTAGAATAGGGTCTAGATCAACACGTAGGCACTATAATACACTGACAGGTAATAAGAAATATTTTGGTCCTGAGAAGTTTTAAGTCTTTCCTTTTCAATAGGAGGTGTTGGAGGACTAGGATATTTAATAATTTACTTGAGGGCACACAGTAGCCTACTAAATAAGAATAATCTAGACTTTTTTGCATTATTATCATTATAATTGTTACTTAAATTCTAATATGCCGTCCACTGGCTTTAAAGCAAGAGAGGGCTGAATCCGAGCTCAAATTTTATTCTACAGTGCTCTTGCATGCGTACTTAAGTTTTAAAAAGGTATGAATGATATGAAAAAGTACTGGTTTGGACAGGATGCTTGCATGTAGATATGTGGAAACAGACCCACTCTCCCTATGCAACTTTGATATTCTTGTTTATCCCACATTTTATTCCTACTGCATTTATTCTGTTTTACTTTGATGTTGAGAAAGAGAAATGATCTTTGCTTCAAAAATTCAAATTACAATCCCCTAGGCTCTTTGATATATGTTCAACATAAATTTAAAAGCAAAAAACCTAAAAAGACTAGACATATGAAAATAATATATTTTTGTCCTTAGTTACTGGAAGTTATTTGAAGATTTTAAATGCTTTCCAAAAAATAATTTCTAAACTATATCATCTGCTTAATTCGACAGGAATGGTAAAATTAGTGGCTAAACACTTGGATGAATTAGCTGACAAATGATTCCTATCATTCATTCATTATTACATTCATAGTTTCTCACAATCTAGGTGTCTGAAGCTATCTTTATGCTGCAAAAGAGGCAAACAAAATTAATGGAAACTCACCACAGTGAAAGCTACATACTCTAGGGTGGATAATGGAAGATCTGCTGGCCCGTGAGTCATTTCTCCCCCTAATGACGGATTATAAATTTACCTTAGTGGAAATTAAATAGAATATATTTCTGATAAATGGTAGCATACCAAGGATAATATTTACCTACATCTATGCTCTGGAAACCAGCAGGAGAGATGATGTTATAGCTGGCCACATAAAACCAATCTAATCAAGTGAAGAAAGTGAACAGAATCCCCTCTCATTTTAAATCTTGATTTCAATAGAACAAAATGAATTCCATTCATTTCCCTACATTTATGACACTTCTTCTCACACAGAAAGTTAAACATTGAAAAGTTTCTTTGTGGGGAGTTGTTTTCTTTTGTTTTGCTCTTTCTTTCATTAGAATTTTAACACTTCGTTATCACATTATCAGTCTGAATGAAGAAGTGACAGAATATAGTTTAAACTGTGTATTCTTGGCCTCTAATTTGTAAATCTGCATTTCAAAAAAAATCCCCACATAAAACAAAAAAGAAAAATGTTACTAAATTATTGGAAGAGTTTTGTATTTTTGATCTTCTTTTTATGAAAAGCCAAGAGAAAATCGCAACACTTTAGGTTGGATAGAAGAGATGAAAGGGAAGCGAATGTTGATTAGCCAAGCAAGGAAGACAGACTTAATAGTAGACATTTTCCTTTTAAATAATGTTTAGATGAGGAAGAAAAATTATGTTGATTTCACTCAGTATCCTTCCCTTTCCTCAGACTGTAATTCATACTCTCTGCCACATTGCCTGTGGGAAATTGACTTGAACAGATGTTTTGGTTTCGTATTAAATTTACAAATTATTCTGCATAATTCCCTAGTGCCCATCTACTACAATTTTCATAATAACTCCAATCTTTGTTTCTTACATACTGTGAAAGTGAGCCACAAGATAGTGCATAGGGTTTGCTTAGTTAATAGTTGGCACATTGAAACATTTAAAGCCAGAGTTCATATTTTGGTAAAGATCCCCTCAATTAAATATGGATCTTTTAGTAATCACAATCATTATTATCACTTCACTGGAACTGAGACTTCATATTGGGAAAAAAAACTTAGAGAAATGATTGACCTTAGACTTCAGGATACTTTTCTTCCTAGATATTTTATTTTTAATATTTTAAAGAATTCTTTCACTACTAACATCTACTATGATATGTTGAATGATAATATACATAGCTGGATGGAATGATGTATGGATGCATGGATAAATAGATAGCAGATAGGTGAGGGATAGATAAAAGGTTTTTACTTTAAGCGATATAAATTCTCTCTTCTAAAAACTAACTTGCAAGACAAATGTATAGTATATATTATGTTGTAAATATAATGTATATGTAGCGTACGCTATAATATATATTGCATATTATATGTCTATTAGATGAGAGGATTTAGGCTTAGACACGGTATGTGATAGTATTTAAAATATACATATGTATAAGTATTAATTTATAAAATTTTTACATATACTTGGAAGCATTCTAGCAATAATTTCTAAAATTATGAAATAAATATATTTAAATGTGAATTTGCTTTAGTTTTATGGTATTTTGTGGGTCACTCTCTTCCCTTTCCTCGAGTGTGAATGTAGATTGTTCATCAAGTGATATTTTACCCACACTCTGCAGGACAAATCTGAGTCGCTGCCAAGACCCTGTGTTAGGCAGTTCTGCTGTTGTTTGAAACACGTTTATAGATTATGTACTTCCATGAAGTACGAGAAGAGAAAATTAGAAGACAGAGGGGTAATTTTACATATAATTTTAGTTATCTGTGGGTAAGACTGAGTGTGAAATTTATTCATTGGCATTATGGTAGCCCACAGGTTTATAAAAACTAGTGAAAAGGAAAAAATATAGAAATTTAAGTACTCTTCTCCTCACACATATACTGACTGTATAAAAACAAACAGATTGAGGTGAGTGGTCCCAATTCCTAATAATTCACGACATCTTCAGTTTCTGCTACTAATATCTATTATTTATCATATGAACATAACTATGTATGCAAACAATAATAAAAACAATAATTAATAATAAGTCAACAGAACTATGATGAAGTGTAATGCAAGATATCTTACCGTTATTAACTCATGATTCCTCACAAGAGAGAACAGAGTCACCTTCCTCATCATCTTCCAAAATGAGGAAGATGAAGATTGGAAAATATTTAACCCATTAACCAAGATCACACAGCAAGCTATACACATGAATAAAGATTTGAATTGTGTTTTTTCATACTGAGAGCTCTGTTCTCATCAATGGTTTTTTTCCCTCCCCTCAGGACAGATACTATTTATTATCACAAAGTTCATTCTCATTTATCATATACCAACCAGTCTCCATACTATTCCAGGAATAGCATATTTCCATCTAGGGCCCTGGCACTAATTAATCCCTCATTCTAATTTGCTTCTTCCAGATAGTACCGTATTTCCTTCTTTTACTTCATTGTTTTTCTTCTCAGATATCACACTCTCAACTTCCTTCCCTAACCACTCGGTCTAAAATAAGACTTACCTTCTTCCTTTATCCTATTTTCCCACAGGAATTTTTATCTGCTATTTCATCATGTATTTATTTAGTTATTTTTTGCCTCACTTGCTAATGAAAATGTCAATTCTACAGGAAAAGGACACTGTTTTGTTCGTGGCTGTGTACCCAGTATGTACAGCTTGGCAAATGTGGGACAGAGTTGGTCAACAAATGTTAGTTGTCTCAGTTGAATGAGAACAAAAATGTATGGTCTTTGCCATTTACCCTGAACATTTTGAAAAAAGTATCCATATATATGTATGTATAATGGTTGATGAATATGGTGAGACCATGTGGACGGAGGATGACTGGGTTTCAAGTAAATTTGCAAAAGAAAAATATTGGGTGAAGGGCAGCCATTTGAGAAAAACAACTATATGCTAGATTTTGAATTTCTGGAAGAACAGAGCGATGGAGTAAACAAAGGCTAAGCTGTGGGATATCAAGAGACAAGAATAACAAGAAAGGGAATAAAAGGCACTGGCATGGCTTGGACTACAGAGTTGGGAAAATGTGTTAATTGCACAAGGAGGAATATCCAAATTAGGGTTGAAGAGAGCAGATGACCCAAGATGAAAAGACCCAAGCCAAGTCTACTGGGATCTGAGTCAAATAGCAGACATCCATTTTGAGTTCTCACAAAGAATAATTTTTTTAAAACAAAATATCCTGACTCTTGGACATAAATACAGAAAAATTTAAGAACTAAAGTCTTCTTTGTGTGGTCGGCAATGAGTGAGATGCACTGGAGTTCATGCACAACTCTAAGGAAATGGGCATAAAGAGATGAGAAAAGTAGGGATAAAGGCTAATACTTAAACAATTACCAAATGGAAATCATTTGATAAGTGACAGGAAAAGGCTTTCTGAATCCCAAGTTAAAATACAAGAGGGAATGGTGTGAAATGCACACAGACGGAGGTGTGAATTCAGTATCTTAAAAGCATACATCAATGCGAAATAATAAAACAATCAAAAATAAACAAATAAAAATGACTTTGAAAATAAAGACTTGAAGCGATGTAGTAATTCCTTATCCCTTCAGATTTTCTATTTTCTCGAAGTGATCCCCTTCAACAAACACACAGAATCCACCACAGTAGTGAGAATATATGCAAGAATCTAGAAGGGGAAATGATGGACTGGACTGATCTACAGTTCACATCAGATACCATTAAGAGTTTTCACAGCTCTTTACATCTGTCGGCCCAAGAAATCAAAAATGTTGCTTGAATGAGCTGGAAAATGGAAGGTGATGGGCTTTAGTGATCGCTGAGAATTAATCAGGTGAGCTTCCTCACTTGGGCAGTATTCAAGTTTTAGGGAAAAATCATTCAGTAATATTTATATTCTCACTGAGGAATTCTTTGAAAATATCTCATCATGAGCAAAATGCCATTTACTCTCTCTAAGCTGTCCTCTGTAACTTGATGTAAATTGGCAATATACTATGTTTCTCTATAAATTACCTCTTTTAAATGGTTAATTTCTTTACTAGTTTGGTATATTTACCCAAATTAGATTCTGCTGGCTTCTTAACAAAACAAAAACATTTCTATTTGTATGAACCAAAAAATGACATGAAATAACACATTTCTATAAAAATAAGTAAAGGTTCAGAAATATCTTGTTTGTTTGTGTTTTGTTTTGTTTCTCTTTGGCCCAGGTCCTTGGGATTTACCTGTTTTGGAACCTTAGCTATCTCTGCTGCCTGAGTTATAAGGGATGTCTCCAGAAATATCTTTAGAATCTTGATTGTATTTAGCTATGGTATAATAACAAATGTGACTAGTCATTTTCAAAGATGAACATAACGTGTATTCTTTTTCTGCCTAAATGAAACATTTTATGAATCTAAAAACAGACCTCTAGGAATTACCTCAGCCTAAAGAAAATGCTATTTTATCTTTATATGAAGTGGGAGAAAATCTATTATAACAAGAAAATACAAACCTTATACTTCTATAGTGCATAAATTGCAAAATAACTACATAAATGAAAATAAAATTCAATCACTATTATGCCACTTATTTAAATCAAAGTCACTGGTGCTTAATTTAAAAACATTTTTAATAATGTTAGCAAATGAGAACTTTGAACTGGCTGTTACACTAAACGGTACAATTGAACCTACTAAGTGTGCAGCTGTATGACTCATATGTTAATGTTATAGTAAGCATCAAAATTATTGATCATAAGTGGAAATCTTATGTTCTATAGTGACTTCTTCAAGAGAGAATTTGTTACAATCAACAATACTACAATTTTTTAAAAGATAAATTGGATATTGAAGGGGCAAAAGGGGTGGTCAAATTGATGGAAAGGGGTCAATTAGATGGTGAAAGATAGCATTAGACTGCTAGTGGTAAACTTATTATATAGGCATGTTGACTTATAATGATGCACACCTGAAATCTACAAACTGTTATTATGCATGTTACTGCGATTTGTCAACCTTCTTTTAAAACCACTGTGTCCATAGAAAGAATACATTAGGTATACTCTCTAAAAAAGCTTAAGTAAAAATATTGATTTCCTAGCGTCCTGGAGGACTAGTATAATAGAACATGCCTATGGTATTTTCTGACACGTCTTCATGTGAATGTGAATCACATGCCTGGCTTCTGTCTCCATTGCCTTAGGCTGTCTTCTTGATCACACGATGAATGCTACTTGTTTTTAAATGGATAAATATTTTTTCAAGGAATGTATAGGTTACTTTACACACAATTAAATATCTGGAACTAGTAGTTTACATTTCCTTCTATGTTTGCTCTCCATCTCTATTTCATGAAGAGACATAGATTCGAGAATAAGAAACTTAATGAAGGAACAACCCTGTAATTTATGGATGTACATTTCTATAACAAAAATGTCGTTTGGAAATTATGATGCAATTTTCATCTCAACTACAAATTTTATATAAAAAAATCACAAAAAGACTGCTTCCTGTCAGATTGAAATCTAAGTGTAATGATATTGTTTTATTTTATTTTAGAGGAAATTCTTTCAATAATTAATCTGGACAGCCAAAAAATGAACTGTCTTCTGTGATGTCATCTACATAGAATGCTGCATTCAGAGAGTGACTAATTTTTTCTTAGCACCTGGTAGACATACAAGCATCGTTGGACTGGATTAACACATATATCCTTCCAAACTGTTCAATATTGATAGATTCTAGTGATATTTAAATCCTATTTGGCAAGCACACCAGCAAAATGAAAATCTATCTAAAACATTTTCATGCTTATTTACATGGTCAAGTGATAGAACTAGGAATCTTTTGTCTTGGAAAGTTCTGGAGAAGATAGATAAAGCAAGTATAAGAATTGTTTTGACATCTGACATTTGGGGAACCAGACTGATCTTCCCAAGCAAGCTAGATCCCTCTCTCCTACCAGGGCACCCTAGGAAGAAGGTGCAAGCATCCTGTCACTCTTTAAACTCCTTGTCTTTATATTCACAGAACAGAATCCAGTGTGGTTATCTGCCTCTAATGGTAGTCATGAGATAATCTAAGCTGAAAAACCTAAGGATATGAAAATGTGATGTCAATATGACTTGGCTAATCACACAAATTCTATAAGATTATACCATTGTCTAAAGATATTTTCACTGAGCTCTTCAATTGGCTTAATCAGGTCATTAGGAAACCTGCTTGGTGGATTAAGTGGGAAAGTGGGACCAATAAAAATCAAGTTTTTCAAATGGCTTGGACAAGTAGGGGGAAAATGTTCCTGGAATTTTAGTAATATTTACTTTTCTGCAAATGTAGCATAAAAGTAAAGTATGAAATACAGGCTGGAGTAACAGCCAAGCTGAGCTTTCTTACTTAGGTGGTCAAAAAGGCGTAAAACTTGAACAGGTAAATTCACCCTGTAACTAATCTTACATTATGCTTTACTCATGAAAGTTAATGACAAGAATATACTCCCTCTCTAGCTCTTAGGTAGATAAGCCAAGGTCCATAATTTTCCTATTAAATAAGATTCTTTACTCCAGAGTTATAAAATTTAGATTCTTGACCATAATATAATCTTAATAAATGAACAGGACACTCAAAAACTAAGGTTTCTACTCTGAATTGTCAGCAATCTATCACAATCACCCCATCACTCCCTAATCCACAACGCATTTTGTTTTTCTTCCAGATCCCAAGTGATCATTTCTTGACTATATATATGATTTGGGGTCAGCATAGGTTAAAATCTATAGGGCAATATGCAGACTTATGAGTAGAAAAATAACAGGCAAAACTGGACACATCTAAGCGTAAAGATCGCAAAGAGAGACTTCACCTTAGCAACCTGAGTGTAGGACACATCCCTAGATACTCGCCCATTTTTAACTCCAGGTTACCTGGACACACCCACGAAGAAGGAAGACCCCACCCTTCATATATATTTAAGAATCTATTCTTCTTGGGTGATGGGCAGGCAGCACAGATCGTACACACATGTGTGCATTCTCTTGATGTAACTTTCCCAGCCCGTAGGGAGCTTCAACCAGCTATATCTGTTTTTAATAAACTTGCTGTGTGATCCTAAATAAATGGCTCTATCCATGAATTCTTTCTGGATGGACCCCGAGTGTCATCATCAGCATGTCTCACTCACCCTCCCCACATCATATATATGAGTGTGTGTACACAAATATATATATATATATATATATATATATACATATACTTATTTATTTTTACTTCTTAGCCTGTTCTACTGGTATTCTCATTTAAATATTCTGAATCAAAGACAAGGACCAAAGAAGAACATTCTTTCCTGCACGAGATGAAAATGTGGCATCGCCATGACTTGACTGATCATAAAAATCTATAGTCATATGTTCTAGTCTAGAGATACTCTCTTTTCAATTTTATTTTTATTGCAGTTTCCTTTCTTTTCCTTACTTCATGATTTTCAGGGTAATCAATTTTCATTTAGCTTTTCAACTGGCTTAATCAGGTCATCCAGAATCCTACGTGAAATTAAGTGGGACGGTGGGATCAACAACAATCGAGTTTTATCCCGTAGCCTATTGAAATAAATCTAAGGCAGATTTTAATTGAGAAAGGATGGCAGCAGCAGACCCAAATATCTACAGTACCTGGAGCAGCAGTGGATATACTGTAATTGAAATGGACTCTTTAATTATGCACTGAAGCATGGCTGGACCAACACATTATTGCTCCAGGATAAAAACAAACCCCAAAAGGAGAGTTAAGTTGCCTCTTTCTTAATGAAAGATTTGGGGAAGACGGAGGCAATAAGGAAGGGTCATAACTCGCTGGAGTCCTTCCTTCTTCTTTTTCCCATCTTCACACTCCTGCCAGTGTTATCTTTAGAATATATTTTAGGGATTTATCCAATTGAAAAGAAATAAAAATGGAGAAAACCAAATTGTGAGACTGTATAAGAGTTCAAATCATGCCCTGATGTATCTGAGGGTTAGAAGGGAACAGAATGCTCAGTTATTGTAACTAGCTGTCAAACAGAATTCCCAGCTAGTCAACTCGATGGATGGCAAGGCAGCTTTGTTTGAGGGTTTTAGCTCAATTCTTTGTTACACTTGAAATACAAAGGAGAATGACGATGAAGAAGTCATTCCATAGAGTGTGCTGACACGTGCCCAACTTTAAATGTTTATGATTTGGTCTTATTGTAGTTTATTGGGTCAATACTGAAGAAAAGTCAGCCACAAAAGAAACGTGAAGAGACAGACAGACAAATCCGAATGCATTTCTTGCCCCGTTGGCTCCTTTGATCACGTCTGAGCATGGCTGGCCATGCTCTCAACAGCATGCCCCAGCCTATTGTCCCATTACACAGGAACACACACACTCTCCAGTCCTGAATATGACCTTGACTTTTGTCATGGTGCTTTTTTTTTTTTTCCTTTGCCAAAGTCCCCCGCCCACCCATATGCTCTAAACCTCTTTAAATCCTTCTCATTCTTCAAGGAAGCTTGGCATCTTTTCAGTGAAATCTTCCTGATTTGCACCTTGGTTGGCATTTACACATATTTAAATGCTTGTTTCATAACGTTCGTTTTATCCTGCCTGAAAAAGAGTGAGTCATTTACATGTTTTGTCCATGCTCCAGTTCGATAAACTCTGAAGGTAGGACCTATACTATATCTCTACACATAAGTGTCCCTTTCTTTCTTTAAGGCTATGTACAAAAGGGAAAAGTAGGAATTCAATGAACAAAGGGGGTGTAAGATGTTTTGCATAAGTCTTCTAAATTCATGCATACCATGCTATCATTGATCACACATATTCATAATGAAGCAGTGTGCGTGTGTGTGTGTGTGTGTGTGTGTGTGTGTGTAAGGCAGAGATTCCTTTTTCTACTGAAAAGCTTGACTTGCATGTGCACTTTTTTTTTTTTTTTTAACTTTGGGAAAGTAATTTCCCCTCAAAGAATTCATGAAAAGTGTTTGCTAAAGCTAGAATTAGCTGACTTCTCTCTGATTTGCTAACATGTCCCTGAGGCCCCATACAGGACATTGCTGATACTATGGAAATGGCCTATGGAAGGTTGGACATTTGGTGAGGAACATTTTTCACTTTGCCTATTTCTTTCTCTATATAGAAAGAATGCAACAGTGCAATGTCTGCTCTGATAGCTCTGTAGTGCCATTAATAGAAACAGAGACAGAGACCAAAGGACAAAGAAAATGATCCTGAGATACAAGGAAATATTTCCTTTTATTACTTCTGAAATCTAGTTGCCCTGTGTAAAAAGAATTGAGCAAGAACTATGGAAGAAAAGCAAATATGGTAAAAAGGTTACTATTTTAAAGTCACACTAAAGGCAGCACTGTTTAGTGAAAAAAAATGTGCTTCTGTCTCAGAGCTAATATTGATATGCTGCTCACTGGAAGCCCTTTAGTTATGTCAGACTCAGTTTTCTCATCTGTGAAATGAAAAGTTTAGACCAGATGACCACTAAAATTTCCTCTAATTCCAGAAAAGACTAGTCCCACATGCAAGTAAACGTGGAGCGAGTAAGAAGCCAATTAACTTCTTGTTTCGATTTAAGACATCAGCACAGGTCTGGAATTAGCATAGGTCTATCCAACCAATAGTAAGAAAACTTTCAAAATAATGATGACATTTCTGTAATGCATTGCAGACCTGTATTTAAAAAGCAAATGCTACAAAATTGTCTTGGAACAAGCTATAAGGAAATCTTTCCAATCAATTCTGAAAAGTCAAACTTCATTTCTGAGGCCAAGGAAGAGGGTAAAATTTCATGGATTTCACTCCCAGACTCTGTTTGGTTCATTGTTTTTCTGAAGAATGCAAAAATCATAGGTATGATTTTTGGCATCTCATTTTACCACACAGGTTTTCGTCCTGTCTGCTTATACTTCTCAAGAAAGTCTTTCCTTGTCCCTGTGCCTCAGTTTATTCATCTTAACAAAAAGAACATTGAGCTTAATGATTGGTTCCATTAGCTCTTAATTCCCTCCCTCTGTGTCCCATGAAAGAGTATCTTTTCTTTGAATAAAGACTCTGTTTACTGACTTCCAAAATGAAGATTTACATATCCTTTGAAAATTATTTTCATATTTCATTGTTTTTGTTTGTCAAAATGAGTAATTTGTCAAAATATGAGCAATTTGTTAGCATTTACAAACCCTTCCAATCATTAAAGAAAATCATGTCCTTGTCATTTTCTGGTTTTTTTTGTAAAGCATGATTTAAGTAACAGACAGAGAGAATTCGAAAGAGGGGAAACAAGTAGGATTTGCTGACAAAAACCATCATTTTATTGCTAGAAAGGAAAAATAAGAGGCATAATTAAAGGTGAAACGAGAAAGATATAACTAAGTCAATGTACAGCAAAATTCTTTGTGTGTAGGCGGACATATTTTTGAGACCCAAACTATTTTCTTTTTTTAAGTTCAGTACATTGGTTCTTAATAAACATGAACTCAGAGTATATGTTAATTTCAAACACCTGGAAGCTGGAAGTATATTGTTTATTATATGTGTATGATGCTATGATATGTTTAAGACTTATTTTTCTTCCAAGGTAACTGGATCGGGTTATTATATCTTCTAATCTGTAAAGACTGGCTTTAAGTAACCTGCTCTTTATATCCTACATTTCTCTGTTACAGAATTCTGAATTAAACAGTATGCTACAGATTTCTGATAGACATCAAATAAATTACTCATATTTGCTTAGAGCTCACTTGATGTCTCTTAAAGAGCTTGCATAATTTTACTTGTATTGCACTGTGTTTTTCCTTTAATTTCTTAGTTTTACACTAATGACATTTGTCTGTTCTTGTTACTTTTCCACTGTGTTATTTTTTTTTATTTTGACAGGTAATACTTTTACTACTGTTAAACACATCCTCTATGATTTGATAATGTAGCATCACATCTTTGGTGGGTGGTTCAATTTTTATTTTAGACTGAAAGGGAAGATCCAGCATAAAAGAGAAAGACACACTTACGCAAATGCAACAATCTGGAAATGTAGCTGATACCTCCAAAGATAACTATGTTAGAAAGCTGACTTAACAGAAGAATATATATCTTAATTTTAAAAGATTCTAAAATTGGACCCTGAATCCTAAAAAGGTATCTAATTACTTTCCTAATGTTAATATGGTCTGTCTAAATTATGCCTTGTCTACACCCTATTTAATCCTTCCCATCTAATATCCTTTGTTCCTTTGAACCTTCTTCCCTCCCTTCCTTCCATATATCAAACATAGTATTACATTTTGAAGATAAAGTAAGAAGCAAAACAAAACAAAACACAGTATGTGCCTTTATAAAACATAATTAAGTAGTGGAACGAACGTAAAACAATGAATAATTATAAACTGTGATGAGTGCTATAAAAGAAACATGATAGAAAAGAAAAGCTCCCAGGAATGGAGGGTCCTTGGCAATAAAACAGGTTAATTAATGATTAATTAAAATAATTTGTTGTTTTTCTCTTATGTTGGAGAAACAGTAAAATTTTTCTTGCTCAAATGTGTATATATATGTATGTGTGTGTACGTATGTGTGTGTATACATACATATGCATATAATATATACAAAATGAAAAACATTGTTTGGATCATATATATATAGAGAGAGAGAGAGATACAGAGACTCATTCATGTTCTGAATCATGAATAAAGAAAATAAAAGTTGCCTAGAGCACAAACACACACACACACACATATATATATACACAATATTCATGTACAATAATACACACACATAAATACATTCCTATATATGAATCTTGTAGATTCAGTTCCTTTCCCCTGCAATAGGTGACAAATCATGGGATCCTACACTGCCTGAGGAAGCTCAGTCATTAGCTATACAAAGAGAATGTGATCATGTATCTTCAAGTGCCACAGAGTCTTGGGTGTGTTTACTTTATTCTCATATTTGTGCTTTATAGAAAAGTGATTTATCAATAAACGGCTTAAGCTTTATAATAAAATCAACTGATACTCCAAAAAAATAGAGGAGTGAGACTACATCAAATTACAAAACTTCTAACAACAAAGGAGACAACATCAAAAGGTAATCTACGGATAAGGAGAAAGCATTTACAAATCATAAATCTAATAAGAGCCTAATATACAATATATATAAGGAATTCCTGCAATCAATGAAATGTTTTAATGGGCAAAGGATATCTGAACTTTTAGGTTCATTGCATCATTTGTCATAAGAGTTAAAATGTGGAAAAAATCAAAATGTCCATAGACAGATGAACAGTCAAGAAAATATGGTATATACATACAATGGCATTTTATTCAGATATAAAACTGAGGAACTTCTGTCATATGCTATAATATGGATGAACCATGAGGACACTATATTATGTAAACTAAACCAGTCAGCAAAGGACACCTATTACGTGATTCCACTTATATAAGGTGTCTAACAGAATCAAAGTCAGAGAAATAGAAAGCAGAATGGTGGGTTCCAGGGACTAGGGGAGCAGAAAATAAGAAGTTTCTGTTCAATGGACAGAGATTTCCAGTTATATAAGATGAAAAAATTCTAGTGCTCTGCTTTAAAATATTGTGGTCGTTAATACAGTACTGCCCCTGAGAAAATGAGCTAAGAGGGTAGATCTCAAGTCATTTGAATTTACCACTATAAAAAGAATACGTCATAGGAAAATTAATCTCTTTTGACTTATGCAAATTTTAATGCATTTAATGTTTGAATGATAATTGTGTAGGCAATGGAATACCTGATACTGTAGAAGGCTGTAAAAGGAGCTGAAATACAGTTTGCATCTTCTCGTGAGGGTGGGAACCAGAAATACAAACAGTTATCCCTTGGTATTTACAGGAGATTGGTTCATGGACCACCCCCCCCATGGAAAAACAGTAGCTCTTCAAGTCTCTTATATAAAATGACATAATATTTACACATAACGCATGGACATCCTCCTGAATACTTTAAATCATCTTCAGATTACATATAATACACTGCAAATGTTTCAAATAGTTGCTATACTATATTATTTAGGGATCAATGCCTGAAAAATGTCTCTACATGTTTGGCACAGACACAACTGTAGTAGGTCGAACACACGGTATGTTATTTTCATTTCAAGGTTGGTTGAATTCAAGGATGTGGAAATTAAAGATACAGAGGGACCACTGTATGTGAAAAAATAATATATGATGAAAGACAGATGTGAACTGTATTATATATAGGTGCTGAATTTCAGCGATGCCTACCTTAATCCTATATAGGGCTATGATGCAATGTTCCTTCAATAAATTTAAAAAAACAAAACAAAACCCAAGTCGACAATATAAGATATAGCACAAAGTACCTTGAAACTAATTGGAATAGATATTAAATTGATACTAAATGCTGTGTACTAAAATTAGGGTCAAGAGTATTGTGAACATGAATACTGCAACATGATTCTTGGAATAAGGTCAATTATGCTGGGCTTTAAATATCAAGAGTTATGAAGAGTAAGAGGGAACAGAGAGGCTATTGATGTCACAGAAGCAGCAAAAGCAAAGCTAGAGGTCAGAAAGATGCTAGTATGTGTGGTAACAAACTAAGAATATTTCCGAGAGAAGGATTCATTCAGGGAAACAGTGGGTGCTATGACTGGATGCTTAAGTTGGTACAGAATGGGAAGAAACTTTAAGAATAAATCTGATGCGCAATTTCTTAAAGAATTCCCATAAAATGAGTTTCTAATAGTTAGAGATTTAAGAAAAAAAACTAAGCAGTTTTACCCCAAAGTAGAAAACCAAAAAACTTTAGATTGCATTGCATTACAAATTGATAAATTATTCACCAGGGTGATTCCACAGGAGGGGGAAATACCATGCTGGAATTTGTCTTCAAGTTATGCTTTTTTATTTGAAAGAAATGGACTGCAGGCTCAAAAGACATATCTATCTTATCTAGTGATTACTCACCCAGTGATCTAATTTGAGGATTGATCGCATTCATTGACTAATTCATTTTCACTGGATTATTGATGACCCTAGAAAATTCCATGGGTAACACAGGGATGAAAAAGCTCTGCAGAGTCATGATGTGCCTTTAAGGAAGTAAAATGCATAAGTGAAAAGTATTATCTCTTTAACTTTGGGTGCTTACTCTACACTTTTTTTTGTGATCACTTTCTAGTAAGAGACCTAGAAAAGCCGCTGAATAAATCCTTGACCTGTTGAGTTTGTTGGAAAACCAGTACTTTCTAATAGTTTTGAAAATACAGGGACCAGCTTACAGAAAACTTCATCTACAGCCATCTCTCCCCTAACCATAGATAGACAATTATTTATCCTCATTTGAATCACAAGAGGTTCAAAGATGAATGGTGAGAGGGATTTCAGTTTGCTATTTCCTTCAGTGCTATTTTTAATCTTTGAGATATACTATAAATTCCCATTAACCTGAAAGAAAGAAAACCCCTCCAGAGTTGCACAGTAATCAATGGCAAAGTTAATTGGAATTTAGGTCTTTTAACAATTCCATCTTAGTAATTCTGCAGTGTTCAGAGTGAAAGACGACTTTAATCAAAGCGTGGTGTATCTGAGAAAAAGACAAAGAACAGGAGAAAGAAAACAATTTGTAAGTGACTGAAACCTGAGATTTCCATTCAGGATTTCCTTTCCTTAAGCATTTTGGGTTTGGAGCTGAAACACTTTGAGTTGAGAAGAAACAGGATTCATAGTGACGAAAGGAAGCTGGTCAGGGCACAAAGTGACTGCATCATATATTACTGGACACATTAGTCTCTCTCTGTCCCACATTCATCATCAAAGTGGACTTTTTGGTGGTGCACTTACTATAGTTGATCCAGATGTTGATTCATGATGATGCACAGCTTAACCCTATGTGATGCTATGATGCAGTGTTCCCCCAATACGAGTTTTGAAAATGAGAATAGTAATCCAACCCAGCTTAGCACTCGGGCTTGCACATGGTAAGCCTTCACTAAATATTCACTTTTCTTTGTGTGATGAACGTCTCAACATTCTTTTACATAACACTTCTCTACATTCTCCCTGTAAGGTGTGGCGTTAATAGCAAACCATAACCACAGCGAGAGACAGAGGAAACACAGACAGAGAATATAATTCTACAGCTCTATTCGACTGGTTACAGATACTTCACAATCAGTATCACCTTATCACAATACCTAAAAGGTGAGGCAGGTCAATCAAGCAAGAACTTGTTTATTCTCTACAATGAAAGAATTTGGAGTTGTGCTACCCTGATTCTTATTTCTGAATTTTTAAGCTGAACTGAGGCAATATTTAGATAGAAAAATTGTCATATATTCAATGCTTGCATTTTGATGAGTTTACACATAGGCATATACCTGCGATACCATCACCATCAATCAAGATACCAAAGATACATAACACTTCCAAACAAATTATTTTCTTCTTTTATGAGTGTGAGAGGGAGGGGTGAAAGAGACAAAGCATTTAACATAAAATCTCTCTTCTTAACATCATTTTAAAGCACCCAAGACCACATTGTTAATATAGGTACTATGTTGTAAAGTAGATCTCTAGAACTTATTCCAAATTTTAGTGACTTCTGTTTACTAATTGTACCTGAACACTGGGGCTCCCTTTCCCTCATCTCAGATGGTTAAAAAAAAAAAAAAAAAAGGAAATTAAAGTGTTTCAGGACAATGAAAAGAAATAACTGGTCAATTCATAGCTCTGCAAACAGTACGAAACAGTCATTCTCACGACTCTATAAATTAAAAAGTCATTTCCTTTCTATAGTTGTACTCCAGCCACAAGTATAATCAGCCATGTCTGGTGGAGTATGATTCGCTTTTTCAGTAGTGTTAGATAATTCTTACTATAGGCATTTCGGGCATATGGATCTGAGAATAGTATGAACAACTCTTTAGCATTTTGAAATGAAGGAATACGGAGATGGCATTTTCCCTTGGACCACTCTAGTCATTCTTAGTGGGTCACTGTCTTTGCTGGAACTCTGCTATTGACACATTTGGGTGAATAAATTATAGTAACCGAAACAATTCCGTAGCCTTAACAGCACCACAAAATTTTTTCAGTAAAATCATGACCTATAAAGTAAAGCAATCTATTGGTTGGCCTTCTCATAGTTCAGAAGCCGATGTATGATGTACGTGTGCACACCAAATCCTTCTGTGGGACATTAGCTCTTTATCCCAACAAAATACAGAGGCCTTCTAAAGGGAATGCTATACTGAGCGGTTAGTAAAATCACTTCGGAGACATCCCAACGTTTCTCCTAGGTTTGCAAGTTTGAGGTTTTGATTTTAAAACCTTCTAGAAAAGTATCTACACATATTCTGGGTGAACTGGCTCAAGGGAAACTGATTGCTAATTTTGTTGTCCTCATTTTGTTGACGTTTACAAGAACTGACTTAATGTAGAGAGTCAATGAGAGTGAGTGGGCTCAAAGGGTGAAAAGTAAAAGGTAATCCATAGTAATGTGGGAGGAAATGTCAAATACAGGTTAGAAAAGAGAAAAGAGGTCACTGAAGAGTCATTACATGAGGCATAAAAATACAGGTTTTAACCTAGAGATATGTCCTTGAATGTTGTTAAGTAGCAAACGTTAGATGCAGAAAAATTATATAGTCTCATTTCACTTTTAAAACAGAAACAATACATAGGCATATAATATAAATATCCACATATACTATATATTCATACATTCTTATATTCTGTATATTCTTATATTAATACGTATAATCATACATATGTATATGGGTAAATGTTGATATAAATATTAGTGTGAATGGTGAGCGTTTAAGAGAGTTAGATGAGTTGAGACAGTAATTCATTAGTGCATTATGCAAACTTGTGTATTTTTAATTTGTTGTGATGAGCATACATTACTTTTGTAATCTGGAAATATAACCATTAAGAGTATAAATAGCAAGAATTTTAGAATATATGGTTCATTTAAAGAAGGAGCTTGTTACATGAAGAATTCATACTAACGCTTCTAGATAAATATTTTAAATAGGTTAAAACATTCAGTAAAGTTTAACTTGCACTCTAATGGCTTTATTTTACAAAAAAAAAAGTCTGTATGTGGAACATAGAATCAAAAAGTAATGGAGAAGCTGAATGCCAAGCTGTACTTGATAGTCATTTCTGAGTTAGAAGCTGATTATTTAAGGGAATAAAGTCAGTAAAACCACACGTATTGTTTTATTAAATTAAACCCAAGACTAACTGCTCAGGTTTAAAAAACTAATCGTGACAATGCTTGAAATGGTTGTTTTTCATAGTCCTTAATATCTACATAGCATTCAACATTTAGTTAAGTCAAAACTCAATCTTCATCTTTCAAGCATGTAAATATCCAATATGTGCAGAACAGAGCATGCTCGTCTTTACTGAACTGTGAGCCGGACAGTCTACTCAATGTTTTGAGTCTGTCTTACACAATATACACAAAGTTATACATCCATGTTGTGCAACAAAATCTAAATATGCCGTCATTAAAATTTTTTTTCATTGAATCAAAAAAGGCACGGTGTATGCTTTGGAGAGACGGGAGAGGAATGCCTATGTGTTTTACTCCAATGAACAGAACTTTGCTCCATAAACTGTACTTGAGTTCTGTTGGAAGTTAGAGTTGAAATCCTTCTTTAATGGTTTGCTACAAAGACTTTAGGCCAGTTTTCTAAAACTGTTATCTCTTTGTAGGTAGTAAAATGATAACCAGAAGATAAGACCAGTGTCTTGATTGTTTCTGTCCAAAGCATTCCCACATTCTATAACATTTAAACCCACAAAGTGGAAAAGCAGGCTTTCATGCAAGAAAGGGTGCAGCCAGAAATTCTTTTTCTCTTATGTTCTAATATACTCATGAATATTTGATTACTATTGGATAGTTTGGGAAAAAAGTTGATTTCTTTTCTTATTTAGCGATCATCAGCAAATATGCTGAGTGTGAATACTATAATTGGAAAGAAGACAACATGGAATTTTACATTATTTGACACTGGAATTTACTAAGTATCAAGTGAAAATTTTTGCACACTGTATTATGTAAATTCTTTCAGCATGATTGATGATTCTGATGGAAGAATAAAGAAATTTAATTCCTGAGTTTACATATTAAATTTGTGAGATGCTTAGTCTAAATAGAGATATAAATAGAAATGATTTAGAAAATTGCATAAGTAATTTTAAACCAACTGATAGTAGCAAAAGTTTTGATACATCCAATTTATCATTATTAAGAAGTGAATCATCTAACACTTCAAAGTACACGAGAGAAACATTTATCTTTATATCAGAATAATGACAATTGATAGCTATAAAGTATGAATTCTTTTTAAATTATAAAACCTTAAGGTTAAAAGAGGCCAACTTGGCACACCCTGGTGCAACAGTGGTTGGGTGCATGCCACAAACATCCCAAGGTTCCGAGTTTCAGCCCAGGGGCGGGGGCACACGATCAGGATGAACAACTAAACGCACTAAATAAAGTGTTTCTCCCTCCCCTCTCTTCCTGCCTGTCTCAGCTCACCACTTCTGCGTGTACCTTTCTTTTTTTTTCAAATGTCAATTTGTCATATACAAAACAATGATAGACAAATTATGTACAAATTTGCTACTTTCAGAAATGTTATTGAAATAATGTGTGTGCATATGTGAAGCATCACCATTTTCCCTATTCACCTGACAAATTGTCATTTATCTTGTATATACTGGGATTTGTACAGTCCTTCTAGGTTCATAATACTTTTTAAAAAAATCTCCAAATTATTCCAGATATTTTGATCACTGAATCTGGCCAAAAGACACCTGCATTCATTTAAGCCTTAGCAAATGATCAACCAGGATATCGCTCGCTCATGAGTCATGAGTCACTCCTCTTCCATTTTCTTTGTTAGCATTTTTAAGCATTTTGTTTATGTAATTAGTCCTTAAATAAATTTTTAGGCTATCTCAAATTCCTGTACGCTTGTGGGTGTATATCTCTTGTGTATTTGCCCATTTGCCCATGCATGCGAGCAAATGATGAGTTAGAGGTCAACAGATTAAATGTTAACAGCCACAAGTTTTCTATGAAATTCCTCCCACAGTTCACAGCCCACCATTCTTAAAATGGCACTCAGGCATTCACCTTCTGTTTCAAGCTAAAGGGGGGAAAGCTTATGCTTTTTATTTGCTTCTTATAGATAATTAAAATTTTATTATTCACACCAGCGCACTATGGCTGCTTCAGCTGATCCTTTAAACATCTGGCCTACTGTTTAAAATGCATGGAGTGAGCTGATGTCAACCCTGCTGATAATCAGAGGACCTTCATTGAAGCACCTCCAAAGCAACCAATGATAAATGAGAGAAAAGACAGTCATAAGTTTGCCAAAGAATTCTTTCATAGTCTGATTCTCAAAAGCAATTAGAATCACTTCTTTTGGCCTTGGAATTAATGAATTTTCATTAAAATTTAAAATTCAAATGATTCCAAGGATATCAAATGTGAGAAGTTGAGCTGATTGTCTACATAATAAATCACACCACAGGAGCATGTCAAAAAGACTAATGCAAGTTCTCTGCCATCCAACATTGTGTTTCTCCTTGTCAGTGTTATGTGAACGTATATAATTGCTTTCTTTTTCTCACAGCAGCTATAGCCAAAGACCCAGCGTTATTAAACTCTCTATTTCTTTCTGTTTAGAATTTGTCAAATTATCATGCCAAGGCTGTGATGGAAACTTGCTCTAGTCTACGAAAAGGGTTTGTTCTAATCATTGAATGTGATGTGAAGTTGAAAAAAAATATTTGCTACAGTTATTTTCTTCACACTAACTTAATTTGCTTAAAGGAAGAAATAAAACCAGGTATAACATTCTAATACCAATATCTCCTAATGTTTGAAAGGAATGCTTAACTTGGTAACACAGATATTTTCTTTTCTTGTTAGAAAACTATGCACTTTGTGGTGTGCGTACATGTGTGTTAGTTTTGTGCGTGTCTGTGCACGTAAAGCAAAGTATTGCGTGGATCATGCAAAAGTATGATCACAGAAATAACTAAAATTCCTGGAACATAGAAATCTATTTGGGTGTTTTTAAATGGTAATAAAAAGGAGCAATAAAACAAGCAGAAAATATCATATACAAAAATGGTCTAGTGTGAGTGCTGGGCATTTTAAACTTGCATTGAAACAGTGAAACAATATATGGCAAATTCCAGGCTGCACTTTGTTCAGTCTCTTACTTATCATCCTGAAAACTATTTTCCATAACAGTTTTCTTAGTATCGTTTGCTATCCATAACAACGTGAATTTTGTGGGGTTTTTTTTTTAATCTATATAGTCTAAAGAAGAATTTTAAAGTATGACATACATTATCACACATTCATGAAGGAATCCCTTTTGTTCCTACTTTACTATTTTTCTTGCTATGTTCCTCTTTATATGTGTAGTCTGTGGTAGACCATGGAAATGACATCAGTGGTTTATTTTCATTGTTCACTATTTGCTGCATATATTTCTATAAACCAGCAAACACAGTGCACCAACTTGCCCCCAACAATCCATCTCTTCTAATCCAGAACTTCTAAAAAACTTGCAAAATGAGGTTATCAGCTTGTAAAAAGATACCTAACAACAAAGAAAAAATAGGATGTTGAAGCTTAACATGTGTTCACAGACTGGGAGGGAGATCTGAAATCTCCAAAGCGCAATCACGTTGTTCGAAGGGCTATTCTATTTTCCCTACACCGTGCTGAGATATTTCAGACACCGGCAGGTGAGCACCTACTGTCTAGTCCTTTAGGACTTCATGCTTTTCTGTTTATCGCCTTGCTCATGAGCACATTTCAGTAGGAACACCTGCATTACATGCTGACATACTAATTGCATTCTGTTATACTGACATTGCAGGTCCATCCTCATCTCCTTCATATTTTCACGACTGAGACTGACAGCCCAGCTTCAAAAATGTCTTTACTTTGGTAGCAGTGACCAGGATCTTCTCAACTTCCATTTCGATAGTACACACCTATGAGTCCCTTAGAGTGTGCAAATAGACACCCAGTCATAATAAATACATTGAGTGAATAAATATGCTTACTGTATGATAACAGTATTTGCTTTCGTGGGTACCAAGTTGTGCTAATATCTTTTTCTTATCCCAAATAGATTCTTATTAATTATGAATGATAGCAATGGTGAATGGTTAGCAACATAATCTTTGGAAAGTTCATGTTTAAAAAAGAGTCCATATTTAAAAACAACAATGGATGAGAGAAGGAAAGTTGCTGAGTTCATAGAAACTGTCTATGGTCGAAATTGGGGCATGTAAGTCTAACATATATTCTTTAACTTTCAGTAAGGTGATTGATTACATATAACCCCTGGGTCATAATCATTTTTTTAGTGTCCACTACTTAATAACAACAATAGTTAATAAAACTATTTAACAATGAAACCACTTAATAAAAACAATAATCAGCATTAGCATGCTTTCTCACTGAAAACTGGTAGGAAAAAACAGGTGAAAATTTTTAGGTGGAGAATTCAGTGGGAATGTTTTTAACTTTCTGAAATATTATCAGCATTATTAGTTTAATAAATACAGAAGTGATTTTGACTAATTATTTAATTAAGGTCACATAAGTAAAGACAAAATCCACATTATGATCTAACAGGAAATTATCTCTGATATGACCTGAAACAAAGAGTACTCTTCCTACTCACTTTTTTATTTTTACCTTTATTAGTCATCTTGATATGATGGCATCAAAAAGAATCTTATCAGATTAACTGAAGTTAATGTTGGTCTTTTATATTTAAAGAGCTTTCTCTCACATATATGGCCATAGTAGAGTTGAACACTGAATGAATATAAAAACATATTCTAATTGCAATATAGTTGTGGGGAACATACCTTTTTTTTAAGTTTCAGAGAAAGTTCTACAACTAACCAACCAATTTCTATCTATATTATGTACGGGTTTTGACTGTTTTTCTCTATTTGATTTTTTTCACTGGAGACAGTAAAAGCAATTTCAATGAGGCATTTTAAGCAAGGATGTGATGGATTAATGAGTGAATACAATTCACCTATTTAATTTTATTTCATCAAATTAGCCTTCAAATACTACAGACCATCTGTGAAAATCTGGTTGACTGGTCAGGGAACATTTTGCCTGTGTTCAGAAGAGCCATGAATTTTTAACTCCAACTTAAATTTAGGACCTCTAAACACAGTTCCTCTGAATTGGACATCTGATGGGAAGTCTTTAATAAGCAAAAACACATTAATTACCTGCATTTCATAAATTAAACCATCAGTAAATTTCGCTTCATTTTCACTCTAAATTGCTTAGGAGGGCAAAATGCCAGAATGAGAAGAATATTAAGTATGTTAATTAGGAGCTATTTGTTTAGTGTATCAGTCAGTAGCAAGACAGTGGGTAACCACAGGGGATCCAGACAGGGTAGGAAAGGGGGAGACCAGAATGCACATCCAAATTCAAGCACCCTTGGCAACCCACGAACATAATCTGGAACAGAATTTCTTTCTTAAACGCAATTATGATTATCTAGGTCAATCAGATGACTAGGAACCAAGCAGACTGCACCCCCACACCCACTGCTGATGAAGGTGAAGCATGCAGTTAATCAGACGGCTATGAAGTAGTATCCAGACTTTAGTATACCATATGGGCACCTTGGACTCAGAAAACCAAATAGATTCGGGTACCAGAAATAGTATTGCATTGAAGTTGATTGTATGTCCTGCTGTAGTGAATTGTCCTGAAATGAATGTAGGGGTGTACACATCTCTTAGAACTAGTATTATCAGGTCCTTTGGACAGATATCTTAAAATGGAACTGCTGCATCTTATAGTAACTCTTTTTTTAATTTGCTAAGGAATCTCCAGATAGTTTTCTGAAGAGGGTACACTATCAATTTATATTTAGCAAAGATTTGTTACCTGGAAGTGGTAGATGATGTATAAAGAAGATGTGGTTTAAATACATACTTAATGAAATACTATTTAAAAATAGATGAGATGAAATCTTGCCTATTGGGACAACAGGGATGGAACTTCAGGTGATTGTGCTAAGCGAAATAAGTCCAAAAGAGAAAGAAAAAAATCATATAAGATTTCACGCAAATGTGGAATATAAAGAAACAAAATCAACAAACTAAAACACATAAAAAACCTTAGACACCAAAATGAAAATAGAAGTTACCACATATACACAATGGAATGCTACACAGCCCTTAGAAAAGATGAAACCCTGTCATGTGAATCAACCTGGAGGGGATCATGCTAAGTGAAATAAGTCAAAAGACGAAAGATACCAGATGACCTCACTCATAGGTGGAATGTGAATAGACAAAAAAAAAGAAACAGATGAAACAAAAACAACCCTTGGACACTTGCAATAGAACTGAGCTTCGCAACAGTGAAATGAGCAGGAGGTGGGGGCAAATGATGTGAGGCCCACTGGACAATGGGGAAGAACACTTGTGATTTGGTGGAGGGCAGGGTGTACTGAAATCTATCTAAGAAATGGGGAACCTATACATAGGAAGTTATTTTAATGTATAGAGTAATCACTACAATAAAAAAAAAAATACCTAAAAAAAATAGAGGTTGCCACAGGGGAAGAGGAGGAAGAAAGGAGCTTGGGAAAGGGGACTGTGAATAGAGGTGTCGTCGACTTGATAGTGCCAACGGGCTCTAGGACTCCGGTGGTGAATGAGGTGTGATAGCCACAGTGATTGAGGTATGAATTTAATCTCTTGAAACTTTTGTAGCATTGTAAACCAAAAACATATTCATTAAAAAATAAAAATAAATTTGATACTGCACAGAAAAAGAAATAGTATTATAGTGTCTGTGGAAACCTTAGCAGAAATAGCAAATCTTAAACTCCCTAGCGGGTTTTTTAACCATGTCACACTAAAGGGGGAAGAACCGAGGCTGCCTAGAGCTCATTAAGTGAACAAATAAATGGGTGTAGTCTAAAAAGTAAATCTGTCATTTATATTATGCTTCCTAAGACTATCCCTCCCTAGGAGAAAGAATAAAACTTAATTTTGATGATTATAAAAACCTTATATGAAAAAGCACATCAATTACTTGATCTTTCTATTTTCTATCCCCATTTTCGCTTCAGAAATAAGTATGAGGAGAAATATTTACAGTTAGAAAGGTAATATGAAATTTGTTAGCTTTGGCTGTTAGTGGTTGCTTTGAAATTGATTTCTCCATTCTCTTGGCATTTACTAGCATTATTTAAGTTTCACAGCACAATCTAAGAACGCTGAGACAGATCACAATGTAAATGAATTATATTACCATGTACTTGCCCATTATTTGTGCAAGTGACTTTATTTGCCTTACTTGCTATTAAATATACTTTATGGACAACTTGGCATTATATTTCCCCTCTACTTTGATTTTTGTGAATTGTTCTGCATTTTGAGGCATTGATAAATGTAAATGACAAATAATACTTAAAAAAAAACCCTTTGTCGTGCAATGACATTTTTCTAATTATTTTCATTTCAATGGTTAACATATTTCACAGTTCTTTCAAATCCTGTTCTTTTATCTGAAATTTAAAAATTGGTATTCCACATAGCACTATTTCACATAGAATCATTTCCCCTTTAGGATGATACTACCTAGTGAATACAAATTGTTTCTTCTACTTTTTAAATAATGTCATCTAATTAGAAAATGATATGTTTTAGAGAAGAATTTCCAAAACCCAGAGGGGCCCAAATTCACTGGGATGTTTCCTGACTAATAGTGTCCTTGAGTATTATTTCAAATAATGTACTAAGCAATTTTTAACTCCCTACCCATTTTTTCCAAGTTAGTCCTTCAAGTATTTTAACCCCTAATTATTATGCTAACATTAAGAACAGTTGACTCAGGACAAGTGACTTCCAAAGACGTTTCCCAGCGTGTTCAATACTTTAGTCAATTGCTTATAAGAAGCCTGAAAGCCATTCTTTCCAAATCTTATATAGCCTGGAGAGACTCTCTAGATTTAGCTTCCTTTCCTAGCTTTGTCTGTCCCTTCAACATGTAGCTTTATCATTTTATAGCTCTGTCAATTTCTAGGTCTTCTATTTTATATTCTTACCCATAATTTTTAGTGTTTTAAACTTTACAAAACATGAACCTGACAGCACTCGAAGGAAGCAGGACTAGCTACTATTGATTTTGTTCAGCAAAAAAGAGTTTGGAATTAGGCCAAGATCAACAAACAAATAAATGACATGGTGGAGACTGAATTTGATGGTTTTGACAGCAGAAGATCACAAAGCTAGTCTGCTACATTCATATATTACATAAAATGGACTTACGATTTCACTTAGCATTTCTTAAGCAAAGATCCAGGATGAACAGGGATTTTTGAAACAAGAACTTTGAAAAGCAACCTTCTTAGCTCCTTCTTCCAGGACTTCTAACTGTAAAATGTGGATTGTTTCCTTTCCTAATTGGCAAAGTGTTGCAGAGTTGTTCAGTCTCTCAGTGAAAGTTATTTAGGAAGAAGCATTACTTCATTCATCTGACTAGGATGTCATTTGGCAAATTACTATATATGAGTAATAAGTCACAGAGTTGGAAGATGCCTTAAGAAATTCTCTAGGTTTATTCTTTTGACTTCTGGTAAATTAGAACATCATTGCATTCAAGAACAAGTATACACATATTTTCATATTATAAACATTATAACTATGAAATCATGGATAAACTCTTAGTATTTCACAGTCTCATATTTTTGAAAATTGGCCTAAGTATCTATGGTATGCATTTATATTTCAAGTTGTGGCTAAAATTTCTGAAAGACCACAAAATAAACTCGAACATCCCACTTGCAAACGGATCTGATTAATTGTTCTTAGGCAACACTCTGTAACTTGTCAAATAAAAGTAATTAAAAATATTAAAAAGATAGAACAAATAATTATTAATTTATAGGATATCAGAAGGGAGGAGTGAGTTGTGAAAGTTTATGCTAATTAAAAAATGAAAATGTATGCTAATTAAAAGACTGAACTAATATAATTTTGGGTTGATATAAATATAAAATTCTGATTGAGGCATATGTCCAATTCAACAAAGGAAGAGTACAGCATTTACTATAAGAATTCATACCATGCACAGACTGGCATAATTATTATCTGATCTACTAATACAAAGCTACAAAATATGAGAAGATTTTTATAACTGTTTTAGGAATGACTTACCTAAAATAATTGCTCAATTATACTCTATAGGGATAGACAAAGGAAATTTTAATATGAAAATCTATATAGTAGGTAATTATTTTTCCACTCAATTAAGGGAATAGATAAGCACATAAAATTCATAAAATTGCCTTTTTATTAATCAGAAAAATTAATCCATTTTATAAAAATCGCATCATTTAAAGAGCTGTAGTTCTAAGCAAAGTTGTAGAAATGTAATACTTCGTTATGATTTTTTAATTTATCTGTTCATGTCATGTCCTGCTCTCCAAATCAGTTTTAAACCAATGAACGGTAGGTGGATCTTTGTATTCTCCAGCAACTAGTACATGGAAACAACACACAATTTATTTTCAAAGCAATCTGGGATTATGAAGACACTGCCTACAATACCTAAGGGATGAATAAAAAGGCATATCAATGGAATGTCTTGAAGAGAGACTGATTAATGATATTCTCTTTAAAACATAAAAATAGCAAACAAAAATCTCTAGAGTTATGTCCACTTGCTGTCTATTTTTATATGGAATACAAACTAAGAATGTCGTTTAAATTTTAAATGAGAAAATATCAAAAAAATAATATTCTGTGACATGTGAAAATTACATGAACTTCGAATGTCAGTGTCCAAAGTAAGTTTGATAAGAACAGTTGGTGGCGGAGCCCACTAGACAATGGTGAAGAATACTCAGTGATGTGGTGGAGGGCAGGGTGTGTTAACATATATCTTAGGAATAGGGAAACGGCACATATGGGGAACCTACACATATGAGTTTATTTGAATGTGTAAAATAACAGTTACTGTAGCAAAAGAAGAACAAACCTCATGAATTGTCTGAGTGCTTTCTCCGTACAAAGGGACAGTTGAATAATAGCAGTAAAGACTAGATGACATTCAAAGTCAAAAACGCTTCCTATCTGGTCCTTTCTAGAAAAAAAAAATCTGTCCACTGCTGTTTCAGGAGAACATACGTACAGGGAGATATAAATAAAAAGAGTGATCAGATTCTAGTTGGACCCCAAGAGTTCAACCACGAAAAGTGAAAAAAAAAACAACAAAAAAAAAAACAAAAAAAAAACAACCAAAAAACAAACAAATAGAAAATAGGAGACGGAAAGGAACTGAGTAGGATAGGTCTTTGGAAGTTTACTTCCAAAGTTTACTTCTTTATATTTATATTCATATGTTGTTATGAGATCACAGAATAAGGAAATTTTTGCTTTAAGAGCACTTCTGAATGAACTGGAGAGGGGAAAAGCAAGGAAGAGAGAGGGGACAGAACTGTTTAGAGAAAATTCTAATATTAGAAACAGAAGTTAATGTGACTTCATTGTTCAGCTCCATTTATTTTGAATTCTAAGCATGAGTAAGTTTTAATGGTAAGTAAACATTTATTATCTCTCATTGTTAAAAAAGAGAGGGAACACCTATAAAATTCAACATAAACTGTAAAAGAAATTTTTCCATTATGGAAATTTTTAGTGGAAGAAACCACCCAAGCTCAAAAAGTACTTTCAGAGATTCTACAATAAGAGCATAATAGGAACAGTAACAACGAACATATCGACTGTTGATAGTAAAATTTATTATACACAGATGTAGATTTACAAACAGGCACACCTTAAATCTATATACTGCTATGGTGTAAATATTCCTTCCATAAAATTAAACACAAGTACACACACACTTTGATGTTTCCCCAAAAATCATTACAGTGAATAAATCAAATTACAGCCTGGGTAGGCAAACAAATCATGCCAATGCTTATCTTTGACAAAGGTTTAGTATTGTGAGACACCACAATTGTCTGAAAAATACATAACATTTTAACAAGGTCATTCCTGTGAAACTGCTGCTCACCTTCCAAGCTCCTACAGCCACTTCATTCTGTACCCAGAGTTTTCCTATTTCGCCACCTCCATGTTTCCGCAGAAAAAAAATGGATCCTTGGGGAGGCTACATTTAATCTCTCAATTATTCTAAGGAAACAATGTCTTCTTAGGGTTTATGGATTCAGCTCAACAAATAGTTATTTAGCACTCACTAAATGCAAGGCACTGTGTTGGATGCCATGGCAGATACCAGGCATGCAGAGTGATGGCCCTCCAGACGACCATAACCTGCGCAGGGAGACAGGCAGGTGTGCAAGTAACAATGATACGAGGCAGATGGAGAGAAATGTTTTACTAGAGCAGACAGGGGAGAGAGATTACCACTGATGGAAAATTTCAGATGCTTTCATGAAATCTGAGGCTCATACCATAAAGAAAACGTATGACTTCCTTCAGAAGGGGTCCATTAAAGAACATTCTAAGAAGACAGTATTACGTCACAGAGGTATAAAAAAGGTAGTGTTATCTGCCTCACTTCCGGATGCAGAAACTGTTCGAGGGGCCCAGAGATCTTCATTGTTAATGAGCTCCCGGGGTGATTAGGTTGTAGGAATACTGCAAACCGCATATTAAGAAGAAATGTGGATTTTCTTTGTCAAAAAATAGAGTAGGGAAGAGCAGCAATAAGATATAGTGTGAAAACCTAGGCTTGATAATAACGAAGTGAGAAAGCAAGTCTATGGTTGGGTAATGAGGAGTGAGGCAAAGAGGCAGTGGAATCATCAGTACAAGACAATGAATGATTTATGACGCTATGTCTATATAGTCTATATGCATAAAATCATATTTAATCGAGTCCATTTACATAATGTTAAAAAACTGAGTCACCAAACTCATCTATGATGGTAGAAGCCATGACAGGACATACCGGAGAGGGCAGCAATGAGTGACTAGAAGGGGGCACACGGGAGTCTCAGGTGTTAAGATTCTGTTCTCAATCAACGTGCTGGTTATAATAATGTGCTCTGCTTGGGAACACTCATCTAGGTGTACCTTTGCATGTCACCTGGATTTCTATTGAAGTATATTGTATATAGATGCTGATGTACAAGGACACATACCTGAAACCGATATAATGTAATGATGCAATGTTCCTTCAATAAAAAATTAACAAATTAAATACATTAATCAATAAAGTACCCATACTCCAAAATAAACTTTTAAAAATTAGTCTGTGTATACAACTAAAGAAAAACATCCTATCACTGTCCTACGAATCTCATGCAGTTTACTAACATTATCTGTTTAAATTCTCTAAAGGTTATAGAAATTTGATATAATGGAACATAAGGTATAAATGCTGACAAATAGTTTCAGATCATTTTTATGCGGAAAAATAAGTTGTCAAAGTTTCCTTGCTAACACTCATCAGATTGAGATTCATCATCCCGAACTTATCATCCTAAAGTCTACTATTTGTCATTGTTTTATCCTGCTGTGACTCTTTACAATAAAACTGTAAAGGAATTGTCTATATATTTGTGTGTATTTCCCCAGCTGATATTACCTACTGAAACCACTCTTCTAGACCTTCCAATTCTACCGTACTTCTGAGACTACTCTGATTCAGATCACCAAAAATTAAACATTCTCAAATCCAATGATCACTTCTCTTTTTATTATATTAAGCCTCTCGTAACATTTCACGCTGCTTATCGATCCTTCCTCCCCTAGCTCTTTCTTATGTCCTCCATTTGCTTGCTAATTGCTACATGCCTAGTGCACCAAACATTGTATATCTTACAACAGATGTTTGGTAAACATTTGTTGAATGTTGAGTCGTAACCTCATTCACAAATGAGCTGCCATGATGCATACAAAATTGCAGGGTTAAGGGTAATAATTCCTTCCAAAATTATTAACCTAATGCACCATGACCAAGACTTGCAAGTGGCTGGAGAGGCCCCCACAAACCTGAGAACTTTTCCTTCTAATCTCACAATATAAGAAGAATCCATATTATTAACTGGCTACCACTTTGGCTTTTAAAAATATGACTCAAATCTAGCAAGGAGATGAGTAATGCCTAGTGCCAAGTATAACTTCTATTTGGCTAATAATGGACCTTTTCCTTATAGGCATATGGAATTATAGGCCTGCAAACAACAAGGAGACGTACCTCCTTCTGCAGTCACAGTGTTGCTATAATTACTGATAAAGGTTTGTCAGCATTTCCATTAAAAGAACTTAACTCAGCTGTTAAATGTCCATTAGCTTAATATATGGCTTATAATATCTTAGCTTAACTGCCTATTAAAAACAGCTAATTAAAAATGGATTGATATTTTTTATAAAATTATGTAAATCCCCAGAAGAAACTAGTCAATACAGTGTGTGCATTTCTGTAACAATTAAAGTGCATGGTTCTCTTCAGTATTTTCTATTTATTATGCAGACTTTTAAAAACTTGACCTAAAAGTTGCTGGAAAATGATTACTACCTAGTACCTAAAAGTTGCTGGAAAATGATTACTACTTAGTAATAAGCACAATGCCGTCATCAGGAGGAATAATGGCTTAACTACTGGAGTGGACACTAGGAACTGCTCTGATGCTTCTCCAATGAAGAAGTTTTTATCTCAGCAACTAGGAGCATTGTTGGCAGACAGCCTTCAGCTGTCACTTCCTTCAGGCACTGTCTCAGCTACAGTGAGTCCCCATGCCCAAGGTCATGACACTTCTATGGAGGCTATCCTGTGAGGACTGCTTAATGAGGGAACATAAAAGCCCAGGAATCTCAACTCAACTCATGACCACTCTGAAAGGCCATTCTAACTCCAGATTGACCTAGTCTTGGTGAATGCTCTGTGACCCTTCCCAAACATGGGAAGAGAGGCAGTACTGAAAGTCCCTTTCTGGAGGAAGGCGGCGACAGCAGTTTCTCCTCTGCGTTATGGTACGGTAAGACATTTGACAGTCCACCTCAGCTCCCTTGAAAGCACAGCTGCAGGCTAAAAACAAAACAGCCAAGTTTCAGCATGAAATTGGCTTCTCACCAACAAACTGCCCCAACACTGTGCTACCTCTGATCTGTTTCCTTTGATTTTGGTGTCACCCTGTGGGACAAGTGACATGAGGAAGCAGACACCATCCGATCACGGTTTTGCTTCCTATAAAGCTATTTAGGTTCACCATCTTCTTACTGGCTGAAAAGCTCAACCTTCTTGACACCAGGTTCTTATTGGGTCTGTTTTGCAATTCAGCATCTCTCTCTGTGCACTCCTGTGTTCTTCTCTCCCATCCATAGGTGCTGGTCCAAAGAGTAGTCCCCACTAAGTATCCTGCATACTAAATTCCATCTTAGAGTCTGCTTCCCAGAGAATTCAACTCATCATACCTACCCAGTATTTCTAAGAAACCAAGACAAGCAATATTATCTTGTATTATTTCTCTTTCTGTTTGACTGTCAAGAATTGTGTTTATGAGAACAGCTTACAAGCCTATGAGTTATTTTGCGTATGTTATTTCCCTTTGAAATTGCATAATGCATGTTTTAGGTGCTATAGTAGATCATTACTGAGCAGGCACCTATTCCTTCTCCATCAGATCACTCAGCCCTTTCCCAAACAGCGCCAGTAATCTACCAAGCATAGAAGTACTCGATTAAATCAAATCGAAGAAATCCTCCCCTGTATTGCTTCCACTCATTTTCTTCTTTCTTTTCTGAGCAAAGATTATGCTTTCATCTCTTTTCCATAAAATACTCTTTCTCCTTACTCATCCCCCAACTAGCTCTTACTACAGCAGGGAAAAAAAATCTCAACTATGTAACTAATCCTGAAATTGGGTGTTTTTAGGTTTCTTTACTTTTCAAAAACCCTATTAGTACTTGAAGATCTAAGGAGAGGAAAGATCCCTTCCAGTAATATCTCCCCCAGATGTCTGATGTAAGTTTCAAGTGAGCAAATGGACCCTTAAATGGTGTTTTTATATTTATACCATCTCTTGGGGTCAGAAGAATAAAGGAGCTTTCTCCATGGGGATACAGGCAGGGGAGCAATATCGGGTTCAAAGCAAGCATCATTTTATCCATATGTTCCTAGGGGCTTTCTCATTTAATCAATCTAATATTTATTAAGCATCTCTAATTGTATAAAGCTACCACCCTGGATGAAATGTACAGAAACAACTCTGTCTATTTGACCTCAAACATAATAGAAGGCTTCTTCTGGTTTTCATAATAACATTTTGTAAAGCCCTGCATAATTCCTTTTCTATTATCTTATTGACAGAATCCATGGGCACTTCTAACTAGCAACTCTTGAATCTAAACTAAGGATCCTATTTAATGAATCTGATGATCAGCTTAATCAAAAAGCTTTTATGTAGATCAGAGAAAACCAACAGTGTTGTGGAACGGGGCCTGGAGCTATCTCATGGACTGAGGTAACTTACAAAATAAAATTGCAAAGACATTCTACAAAACAGCTCAATACTTGACTCGATTCTTGCCACCCAAGCCTTGGATAAAGGTCAAATCACCAATAGTTGGAAACAAACCACTTAAAACAAACATCTAGGAATGTCTTCTGTTCTAGTCTTTTATTTTTTAAGTTAATTTCGTTGAAGGAACATTGTATCATAGCATTATATATTTCATGGCAGACAGGTATAAAAGCTTACATGTAAAGGTTGCCTAGATATAGAATATATGCGTGACTATTTTGTTACACTTTCAATCACTTTAAAAAAATTCTGATTTTTCTCTTTTAAGACTCCGTTTGCACTTTTATAAGGAAGGCTGCAAGTTCAACCTTTATTTTCACATAGTCTGAATTCTCTTTTAGTCTGTATTTGCATTTTGTCAACATAATCTTTAAACTGAATTACAAGTGTCTCTGAGTTTTAATATTAAAACCCAAAATATTTTGTACACCCACCTGAGAATAAGTTAATAAAAGGGAGCTTAATTTAATTGAAAGTAAGGATCAGTTTTAAAAAGGGACAACACACTAAGTGTGTGGAAATATGTATGTATATGTGTATGTCCATATGAGCAAAGATGTCACATGCATTATTACGTTGTTTAGGTATTGCATAAACACATCCAGCCTGAAGCAAGGTGGGGATGTGAAAGCCAAGACCTGCTTCCATTGCTGGGTCATGTGACTTGACTCAGGACTACATTCCATAAACTCCAGGCCCAGGTTTAAAGTGCTCTTTTCAAATATGTCTGCCTAAAGAAGGAACATATTTGTATTAAATCATCAAACCAATGAGCTGACCTCTCTAAATTACATAGAGATCCTGGATATGCCAAAAGCAGACCTATTTTCAAAGGTCATTACTAAGGCACTTATTTGAGATCAAAGTTAACAGGCACAAACAATATCTGCTTTCTAAACAGGCTATGGTCCCAAATTTAATTTAAATATATATCAATCAATTGCAATAGGGAACCAATGAATATATACCTTTAACTAATGAATATAATAAAGTATTTTAATAAGTTGAAGTAAATCTAGAACTGCAAATACAGACTTCAGGGATCAACAAAAGCATTCAGAGAACAATGATCATCCTGCAGAATGGGGCCCTGGAAACAGGGGAAATAACAGGGTCACTAAGTTGGTCACACAGATCATGAACTGATCCCAAAGGCACAATGAAAAGGGTAGAGAAGTTGAAATCCTCAAGCTGTAAAAGGTGGCCCAGGGGTGTATCTGCCTAGAAGAACGATTTTGTAGTTCTCAAGGGATCCACGTGACCTTTTTGTCATCCTCAACGCTTGAGTTGCTAGAATGAACGCGCGCTTCAGAAAGGTGAGCCATATTATCTGGAGAGATGGGATATTTCCCACAAGTTAGGAGGGACAAATGTTTTTAAACTGAGCATTAATCCATATTGATGCAGCATTTATATTTATTTCAAGTGAAAAGATGCACATACATAGCACTTAAAGCTGTGACTTTTCTCAAGAAAAATATAGATCACTAAACTTACCCAGCTGTAAACTTAATGATATCTGGCCATATCTACTACAACTAAATATGAATAATATAAATTATGTCCTAGAATATTCACTTTTTTAGATAAATACTTAACATGTGATTTTTTGTATCAAAATACATATTATAATGTCCATAGCATCCCTAATCATAACAGCCAAATCAATAATAGAACTCTTTTATTTACATTGGAATATTATGCAGTTCTGAAAAAAAGTTCAACAACTATACACATGAGAATGGATAAATCACACAAAACAGTGAGCTAAAAACCAGACGTGAAAGATCATATTTGATCTGATTCCACAAAAATAATTATAGGGTAAAACTAATCTATATTACTATATATCAGATTAGTAGTTACTCTAGGAGGATAAATGGCTGGAAGAGAAAAGTGTGAAGCTTCTGAATTTTTTTTGTTCTGCTTCTTAAAGAAGGTGATGTTTACATAGCTGTGTTCAGTTTGTGACAGTGTACTTGGCTATATGCTTGTAATGTATACACTTTTCTATATGCGTACACACTTTAAAAAGTGTTGTCTTTAAGAACAGTCACTGTTTTCATCTTTTAGTCTGGCTAAGAAACACATCCTGCATCTGGCATCATAGACATTTTATCCCTCATCAACACAACATACCTGTCCAGTGAAAATAATTATCTCGATAGTACAGATGATTCAGGCTTTCACACAAAACATGAATATGTTCATTGATATCCATTCGAGAAAATGCAGTATTATCAATACTGATCTATAAATGTCCACCCCAGTTTCTGAGGCTCTTTATGAGAAAAGAAAAGACATCCTTCTTGAAGCCAATCTTCCTAGATGCAGTCTGGAGAGGCATGTGAATAGCAATAGTATACACTCGTTTACATGATTATCTGTGTCAACAATCTAATGAAGGTTTTCCCCTGCAGAGTAGATTGATCTAATTTTAATTCCCAGTGCCAGAAAAAGAGGTTTTAGGTAAATGAAACAAAAAAATGGTTGAGAAAAATAAAAAATCTTACATAGCTTGTATCACCAACAAGGTGATAAGGAGTGTTTTGTAGACATAAAGAATATTTATCAAAAATCCTCTCAAGTTCTATTTGCTTTTAAAATATTTTATACCAAAGAAAAGAGAGTAATATTATAAGCATTCTTGCCTATAATGTTATCACTTCCTATCTAATGATTAGGCAAGAATATGACAAAATGAAAAGAAAGGTTCACAATTTTTGATCAAGGAAGAAGTACCATTATGGAATGGCCCTCTAAATTTATACAGTGATACAGAAAACTGCATGAAACTGTTTGGAAAAAAAGTATAAAATAGATGCTGATAACATTTCCAAGAACTTAAAAATTTGCAAATTACAATATCAAAGTTGTCACTGAGTCATTATCTAGGGGTCTTTTCACTGAGAGGAACCTTAGAATTACATTTGAAAAAAATGCTATCTATCTATAATTCCAGCTCTTCTAAGATTACTTAAGGACTTACACAGAAACACCATTTTAGTGAAATGGAAGACAAAGATAAATAAAAGTAGCTGACTGACACTGTACAACTGAAACCAGCATGCTTTACGTCAGTTACACCTCCAACAAACCAAAGAGCAGACAGGAAAAGAATCGTGATCTGAACATAAAAAAATAATGTTGACGTGAAGCACCGGGAACTCTCATATATTGTTGGTGGGAACAGAGTTGGGCAGTTTCCTACAAAACTCAACATATTATTATGAAATAATTCAGAAATTGTGCTCCTTGCTGTTTTCCCAATGTAGATGAAAACCTAGGTTGACATCAAAACCTACACATAAATACTTAAAAAACCTGACACATAATTTCCAAAACTTGGAAGCAACCAAGATGTCCTGGAGTAAGTAGGTGAAAGAATAAACAAACTGTGGTACATCCAAACAGCAGAATATTTTCCGTGTTAAAAAAAGGAAACTACCAAACCATGATAGAATATAGACCGTAGGTGGTGAACTTAATGTATTCTGTACAGATGCTGATGGATAATGACGCACACCTTAAACCTATATAATTTTATAATACAATGAAACTTTTAAAAAAGATATGGAGACACGAAAAGCATATTACTAAATAAAAGAAGCCAATCTGAAAAAATCTGCATACTCTGTAATTCCAACTATATGGCATTCTAGAAAAAGTGAAACTATGGCGATAGTAAAAACAAAAAAATCTGGGGTGGGAGGGAGGTGAAAAATGAACAGGTGGAGCAACAAGGATTTGGGGGTAAGTGATCATACTCTGTATGATATCACAATGATGCATACATGACATTACAAACACCATACATTTGTCAAAACCAATAGAATTTTCAACACCAAGAGTGAATCCAAAGGTAAACTATGGCTTTTATTTGATTGTGATGGATCAATGTAGTTTCATACCACTCCTGGTGAGTGATGCTGATAATGGGGGAGGTTACACAAAGGGTAATGAGTATTATTTATTTTCCTCTCAATAGTGTTATTAACCTAAGAGTACTCCAAACATATTTTTAAATAATGTTTAGACTCCCCATATTTATTTATTGTGTTGTGAGTTGTAAATTTTGCCCTGACATCCATCATTCCATAGTCTAAATGAATCAGACCTAGAATTTTCCCGGTGACTGGTTCTGGATTAAGAAGGGTCTTATGTACTCAAGCGGTTCAAATGGATTGAAGAGAGACATATTCTAAAACTGGGGGCATAGTTTTATCTCTCTCTAACCTGCAGCCAAAATTCAACTGTGACCACCGGGAGAATGAACATTAAATTTCATGAGAATAAAGAGCAAGCTCAGTAATCAAAGCAATCCTACACTGTAAAGCTAGCTATGTTGGACTCTGTAAGACTTTTTTGCTCTGTTACATGTGGTCAATGGCATAAAGAGATCTCTGGATATGTTAGGCACTGTGGGGGAAACAGATGAATCAGAATTCTGTGATGAGTTTCTATGGAAAACAGTGAACTTTGGTGACAGGAAATGAACACATGCTTTGGATATGACCTCAGAGCAGAATAAGGCTGACCAACACACGTAATAGACTCCTGTGGCAAATTACTTTAACATGAAATTATTTTCTTCATGTGTCAAATTAAGCTTCTCCAATATTTTATACTACTCTACATTCCACATAGCAAGTTAAGCTACTACAACATAAACTACCATAATATAAAGACATATAGATATATGGACTTCTTTGAGTAAATATAATAGTCGATATTTCTAATACATGCAGGGTTTTTCTGTGAGACATTCACTATGCTAACTACTGAGTAAGCAATTTATCACTTAATATGCATACATACCTTATGGGATACCGATAGTTCTGTCCTTATTTTATAGTTGACTATAAAGATTCAGACATTTCAGCCACTTGTTCAACGTCAGGCAGGTAAAACATGGTGAAGTCTAGAAAGTAATCTCAGGCTCCCCAAATCAAGCTCTCAACCAGAAGTTCTCATTTTCTCCAAAATATACCCATAGCTGGTATAGGTATAGGACAATGGCTATTTTATGAAGCAATGGCTAAAGGAAAGGTACTGTAAATCATTTATTTTAACTTTCATGAGCTCAGAAAGAAGTGGGTTAACCTAAGTAGAAAAAAAGGAGAGAAGCTAATGGACACCGGGAAAGGATTAATTATGAGGCAGAGGACCTTCAGAATCTAAAGCGCATAATTAAGTTAAAAGAAAGGATGTAAACAGATTTTCTTATAAAAACAAAAGTTCCATAGTTGACTCTACTATGTGTCAAATACTGTTAGCCATCATCAGCACAAAAGTGAATGGCCCCAAGCTTTTTCTTTTACTGCTTATAAATGATGAATTTCAATCTGTTACAAGTGCTGAAATTGAGGTTCACACACTGAGCAACCAGACCCCAAGGGGAAAAAAAAGCATTGTCACCTACATGTGAAGGGAAGTAAGAAAACCCTGTGGCTGATGTGAAGCCTAGGAGGCAATATGAACCAGAAAGAGTTTGGGTTTTTTTTCCTCAAGATTCAATGAATAAACTATACTCAGTCATCTCTTTTCTTAAACTTTTTTTCAAATAGTAAAATTCACTCATTTGCATATAAAGTGCTATGAGTTTTGAAGAATGCATAGTCAGGTAACCATCATCACAACATAGATGCAGAACAACATAACCACCCTACAAAATTCTCTTGTCAGCCATTACTGCCATCCCATCTGATCACGACCCATCTTGTTTCACCCTTCTGTTCTTACTGTTCATTGTGCTGAAAGCAAGAGGTGTTTTAGATCTTAATCTTTTCAGGACGTTATCTCTTAAAGCAGACAAGAACTGCATACATGCAACACTTAGTGAAAGGTCTGAAAACAACTGGAATTTTACAGGTACTACTAGGAATATGACCAGTATTTGATGACAACTGCTGATAAAGATTTTCTGTTTCTATGATCAAGTTCAATGAGTCCTTACCAAGATACCATGTCCTAAGTAAAGTCAATAAAACCAGTAACATAGGAGGACCTTTAAGAATTTGAATATTACCCTAGGAGTTTACCTGGAAAAGTCGACACCGTCTACATAGATCTACAAAGTTCAAGAAGAACCTTGAGAGGAAATTTAGATTACCTTCAGAGAAAAGCAGGAAGCATGGGATGTTGATACTCAAGGAAATGTGTGAAGTGTATACTTAAATCTCTGATATTAACAAAACGGACAGAAAAGTATCTTCAGCTTAAATGGAGTGTCTGTATACATAAAAACCTGGGAAGAGGGTAGTTGAAAGCACAAGTTCATCTCTCTGAGGAAGGAAATCTCCCACCCTCCAGTCACTGGAGTGCTAAATTCACTTGTGAGGCAACAGTAAGTCTTCAGTGTCTTCCAATGTTCCTCAAACCCACTCCACTCCACTGTTCTAACATAAAGCTTCAGATCAGCCTGTTACTCTGACAGATTCAAGTATTCATTCCTTGAAAAGGCAAAACAAGTACTGTCAATGAAAGTGTTATTGTCTGAATAAGACTTAAGAGTTTAGCTTTTTTCTCTGGTACGATAATACAAACAATGAGAAACAGAACAGAACCTGAGGAACAGACTCTGGTCAAAGGAGACACTTCAACATAGGCCATCCCACGTGGTACTATCTGAGAGACCAGTCATCCTCTCTTCTGGAGTGGTTTATTTCCAGTAGATATTACAAGTGGAAAGTATTCACTATCATTTTATAATGGTATAGGTATAATTTTATAATGAGCCAACAATTTAGGCTTATAAATGCAGTTCTTCTAACCAAAGCGCATGCCCTTCTTTCTGCCAGATACCATCCCAAGCACAGTGGGAACACACTTGTGCCTAAGAGCAGAAGATACATTTTCGAAGAAGAGAAGGCAATTTTGGAGAAAAAAAATAGCTATGAATAAACTGCCTTCAGTGATTTTTGACAGACTATTAAAAGCTGATTTCCTTCTTTTTTTGCCACATCTGTTATTCTTGAATGGAATTCATATTCCATACATCAAAAACCACATCAAAGAAACACCAAAGAGAATTTTTCCAGGGTCATGGAAACTTACATGCTTCTCAATGATAAGCAGTTTGATTATAAAAGGTATAAAAATATGACTCATAAAAATATGGCTTAAATGTTGAGTAAATATTGTGGTTTAATCCTGAAAGCTCAACATCAAGAAATAATGGACGCTTTAGAAATCAATGCTCTGGAAAATGTTCCTATTTTAGAATACTCAAAGGGCTGCTTAAGCTATTTTTTTTGGCAGTTCCAATCTCCACAGGTGATCTATAGTCTGAGCTAAACCTAAAGCCATCAGATTTCCTGAGTTTAAAACATTTCAAAAAGGTCCTGTCCACAGATTTAAACAATGTAAGTTAATAATCACGTTATTCAAAGAGATACAGAGAATATACTAGAATTAAATATTATCTATGTATTGAAAGTATTAATAGATTAAAGAAAATGAAAGTAAAAATAATTATAGGAACTTGTCAAGAATTTCTGAAACTATTTGTCAACATATTGATGAGTACAAGGCCTTAACTTTAATACTTCTGAATAGTAACTGTCTTTAAAAAAGCAGCAACACATAAATGTGATAATTGATCAGATTATAAGAGAAAATATTCATATTCAACATATATAAAATGGCTAGCTTTCCTTTGGTGCATGGAACTTTCAAGAAAGTATTATTCATTATTTCAACATCTAAGGTACACCCGGAGAGCATTCCTGACAGACTGGCTTATGCTATGATTGGGTGTCAAGATGAAAGGCTGGTTTACAGATAATGTTCTGAGTCAATTTCCAGTAGTTTAAAAGATTTCTTAATTAGATTATGCATAATAATGTATCTTAGTCTGGAAGAGGCATGGGTCACTCCCAGCATACCAGCAAGCTTCCTAGCTAACATTTAAAGCAAACAAATGAAATAAACAAAAAAAGGCTTAAAAATGAACTAAAACAAATAATAGACTTTTAGTCAAAAAAAAAAAAAAAAGGCAGAAAGAGTGTGTGTGTAAAAGGGATTAATTGTATAGTAAAGGAAAAAAGGAAAAAGTAGCAAATTTAACTGTATTATTTACAGATGTTGATTTACTGTCATGTAGCCCTTAAACCTAGCTAATGTAAAAAGTCAATTAAAAAATAAAAGTGCTCACTCACATGATAATCTATTGGCTGACTCTACCTTTGCAAAACTCTTCTTGTATTGTTCTACCTTCTGCTCAAGCAGCAACAGAATGAATAAGAAACACTTCATAGTCACCCTCTCTTTTTTCAGTCCCACACAGGGAAGATAGAATAGCAGCAAAAGCAATGAACTGAATTTGTGTTTGATTAGAAATGAACTTTCTTTTGATGCAAGGGCTGAGCTATGAGCTTTACATGTGTTCTCTATTATTTAGCTTAGCTCTACATGTTAAATTTAGAATAAGAATGCAATAGTGTGAACATTAGATAATCCAAAACTGAAAAAGGTATATTTTAATAATCTATAAAACAATTGTGGAGCTAGTTATATGGTTTTTATTCCCAATGTAATATTTTTCCTTTATATTTTCTCAAAAAGTGAATCAAGCCCTACCCTGTGGGTCAAGTGGCTAAAACGCAGGCAATGAAATTGTGGGGTGGAGTGGGATTACAGACCCCAAGTAAGAAAGGCTGCGGGGGAGGGGTGAGCTCATAATGTTCTTTTCATTTTATTTATTTAGTTTTTAAGGATCATGGGGCTGGCTCTGAAATTACTTAGGGAGGGAGATGTCTTAATCCTTCAGGAAGTCTCCCTGGCAAATTCTCTGAACTAAAAAGTCAAGTCTAACTGTATAAGATAACAAAACAACAAACAACTTTATTACTGTCTCCTTATACAAAGCCACCTTGTATTCATTCATGATGTTTATATTGATCACCACTTTTTCTTTCTTTTTAGAAGAACCTTTTTCTTTTATGTTATACCACCACCATTAATGCTTTAACCTTTGCACTCAATGGATTTCTCACTGGTGCTAGCTATAAAATATATAAAGTTATATATAACAGAAAGAATTAAGTTCTTATATTAATATTCACTTCATATTTCATAATAGGTACTTTAATTCTATGATTCAATAGTCAACAGATGAGAAGATATGAGTGCATTCACCCTAAAATACAAATCTCCTTTTAATTAAGAAAGCACTTACAAGTATAAATACCCAAGAACACTCAATTAGTGCTATATAATAGCATTAAAAAAATCTGTTGTAAGGCTATAAACTACATGGCAAAATATTTTATCAAAAGTTGAAAAAGACAACAGATGCAAAACTAGAAATTACCATGAAACTATTAAAGTTAAAATATAATAATAGATGAAATGCATGACTTATTAACAGGCATATGATCTAATGTAACCGTTTTGTGTTTTGAGCAAGGCAAATAGTTTTATCCTTCTTTTGTGCCCTTAAAATTTATACAAAGGTCTACAGAATTGAGTACAATATTGAGTAAAATTACTTTATGTAGCAGAAGATAACACATAAGCATTTGATAGAAATTTTGCAAAAAAAAAAAAAAAACACCTCATTTTGAAATATCACTTTTATCCCTCCTTTTAAAAGCAAAGTCTATCTAAATGTATTGGAGCAATCTCTGGTGCTATGAAAAATTTATTTTAAGAAATATGAAAAAGAACCACAATGGTCTTGTACTCATTCACATAATGCTGCATAATTATACCTGATGAGGATAATCATGCCTTACAAGATGTAATATTTACTCTCTTAGGAAATAATTTTCAAGAGTCCCACTGATTATTAACAGGTAAAAATAAACTCAATGTTTGTTGACAGATTAAAGAATCGTTATGCATTTTACCTTTGCTAAAGTGGCTAGCGGTGATTATGTTAAGCCATATTTTAGCAGTTTTCGGAGAAACTTATAAATGGTTCTTGGCATGGCACAAACATAGTGATAATAGAAAATAAAACATGTGTGAATACACTCTGTCTAAGCTGCATGAATGTTGGAGGTTCAACAATACACATAGTTTAAGAATTTGCCAGGGTAATTACTGGTGCATATGTATTCTTCTTTAGTTACAACAGTCATACGGAACATAAACTATTGCTAATTAAATATTGAAGCCTTATGAAATATTTCAAGCTACAAAAATATAAGTAGAAAGAAATGTTTATTAGAATCTATTTATATTAGAGTCATGAATTTTCCTTCAACAGCATTAAGAAATATGCAATAGTCTCTACTGTAGGACTTCCTAACGGAAAAACTCTTATCATTGCGTAGAGTGATATCCTGTGATGCAGGGACAAGTCGAGAAATAGTTACGTGGTTCCTATAATACTGGAAAGTGCAGGTCTATAGGTCTATAGAAAACAAGATATATGGGTAATATATGTTTTTCATTCTCAAGGATCATTACTCAAGCTAAGGCTCTAAATCATGTATTCAGAAAAGGATGCTTCCTGGCTTATGGCAGTACATAGTAAATACCAGATATTTACTGGTCACACATTTTAAAGAAGAGGTGGCTTCCGGAGGTAAGCAAGGAGGTCTTAAGGGGAGCACTGGGACTTGACTGGGGTCCGTGGGATGATGGATACTATTTGGTTATTACAAGAGGATACATGTAGAGCAGGAGCACCCGGAGGTGGAATGCATGAGACAAATTCAGCCACTTAATTCCAGATTTTGGATGATACGGCCAGAGATGTATCATAAGCAGATTTCAAAAGGGCCTGACGATTATTGATCTTTTCAGAGATTAAGAAATAGGCCTAGAAAACTTATATAACTTGAGCAAGTAATAGAGCCCTGGATCAGTGAATTATGGGTCATCGATTCAAACGACATCCATTCTGCTCCATTCTATTTACTTGTAAAATTCTTTCATTCTGTGAAAATAGTAGTGAGAATAATAAAAAAGATTCCAATATGGAGGAGGGGCTCTGTTTCAGATGGTGATGGTAGTATAGGTGATGGTACTACGAAAAGAAAGATGATGAGAAAGAAGTAATTAAAGGGGGAAAGTGGTGAGTGGTTCATAAGAGGTAGACTTGAGACTTTAAGATGGTTCCATGATTTAAAATCTATATTTAACAGATTAGCAGAAATATGGGAGTTGAAATGACAGATTCTTTTAATATAACAGGTTTTCATCAAGAAAATTATTTTGAGGAAATAATAATTCTTCAGCTGTTTAATCAAGTACCCGTTTTCACTCCCCAATAAAATAACAAAATTCCTTGATCTGTATATGAATCAACTGAAATTCTCCAACAGGGCTGATTAGAGGCATTGGGAAGAAGTAAATGTTTAGGAAATAACTGATAAAAGTTGAACAGCAATGACTGATTTACATCAAAGTGCATGTTAATTCTCTACGTCACATAAAATATAAATGATTTTTCTAGAAATTAGTAAGTTTAAAATGAAGACAACTAACTTAGAAAAGGAATGTCAATTCTTCTTTTAATTCTAGTCTTTTACATAATTTTATAAAAACTTGTTTCAGCCTTGATTTTCTATGAATTAAAGCCATTTTATATAGCTGAAAGCTTATAATAACAACAGTTACATAGATAAATACATACAAATATAGTTACATACACAGTAGAATCTGCTAGCAAATATCTAGTATATATTAAGCACTTTTTTTTTTTCAACGTAAAGGTGCAGGTAGGAATGAAGGTGAATAGGCAGGCAGGCAGGCAGGCAAGCAGGAAAAGAGGAGGAAAAAGCAGTTTCATTTTTATTTAGTTGTTCATCTTGGTGGTTTCCCTTGGCCCTGTGATGTGAACCTAGGTCCTTGGAATGTATGTAGACTGTCCTTGGCCAAAAGTAGTGGACCTAACCGCTACTTCACTACGGTGGCAAAATGACAGTTTACCTGCTTGTCTGCTGTGAGAGATTATAACTTCTTTAACGTGAGGGATCATGTAATATCCACCTTGTATCCTAGGTACATAGCATATCCCTGATGTGTTTAATGTGCAATCAAAACTAAACAAATTATAATAACAAATCTCCCAACTGTATGGTAAGTATTTCACATACATTATCTGATTTAATCATCCCAACAACCTCATTTTACAGATGGAGATTCCAGCGCTTCCTAAGTATAACATGTCCAATTTAGCACTGCTAGACAGTGATGGAGTCAGGATGTGAGCTCAGGTCTCTGACATGGGAGCCCCTGTAATAAAATATAACTGTACTGCTTTGACATAGCACTTAAATTAAAAAGCCATTAACTCATGTTCAATAGTTTCTACAACAGTTTCCAAGATTCTAGCCTGAGAAAAAGACATTCTATTAATTTGGATAATCCAAGAATTATTACCAAGAAAAAAAAAAGGGAGGCCATGTTAGAAGACACTGATAACAGTAGGAAGCTCTCATTAATAAAAAACAATATTTCAAAGCAGACAGCAAAATCATCCATTTTGAATATTTTATTCACAGTGAAAGACCTGAGCAGAACATAGACTTAAGACTGCAAGCATTTTAGAAAAGAATGAAAATAAAGTTAAAGATATTTCCCTGGAGAAATGAGTTCCAGTCTTCATAAACTATTTCGTTTGATTCAGAGCAAAATCATACAATAGCAGGCCTTTGCATAAAACAATATGGAGCTGTCAAATTTATTATGCGTCTATTTATGTTACTCTGACTACGTGGTAAGTATTTATCATGTAATTTTGGCACAATTAGCTTCTAGCACAATGTTTGGCACAAAGTAGCTGCAAAAAACAAGTTTCTTAAACTGTACAGTATAATCCTTCTAGGAAATTCAATACCATACCAGTATTTCACCTTCTCCTGTTCTCCCTGGGCTAGACGTAATCATTTCAATCAGTACATTCAACACAGAATCATTTGATTAATTTAACTTATATTTTTTAGGACTCTTAAATCGAAATAACGTCGTTTATTTCACATCTGTAGTTTAAAATCCCTTTAAAATAGTCTATTTTATTGCCTTGGTAAATATAGAATGTTGAATATAATTTTAATCTTTACTAATGATTGGGGCCATTTTAAAGCTCCAGAATCATCATCTTTACAGCTACTCTCTGAGTTTATTGCTGTGCAAGTTGCAGGCTTAGGCCTTTGAATTTGTGAGGGACTGCTATGACCTGTAGTGAGTCCTATGAAAATGCCTTCTAGGGATAAATTGACATTAAGAATGTATCCTATAGTCCTCTGCCTTTCTCTTGGAATTTTGATAAAAGAGCTGGCTAACGAAAGATTTCCATTTATCCTCATTTATCACTCTCTGACCTCACGCATAACTACAGATGATCTGACTGTATGTAAATTCTGAATTCAGTGCATTGATTTCTCTCTTGGATCTATTTCTAATCAAATTTGTGAGTTAATTCCACTCTGAAACTGAGAAGAAATGAAAAAAAATGCCATCTTTAACACAATACTTGGGACATATAATTATTTAGAAGACTACCTAACTTTCTTCCCCATTGAACAGAAAAGCTTCTATCAGATTTTCCAACTTTGTTTTAATC